>BGPR01028663.1:7994-19817 GCA_013235015.1 Araneus ventricosus | reverse complement strand
CGAGACAGTCGGATTAAAATTGAGAGCCCTTTGCGGCCCCCGGGGGACAACGGGACCTTGACTTTGACACTCGACTCGGCGGATCGGTGCGGCCGACAGGTGGCAGGGTCAAGGCGAGCCGTTGAGAGGGATGAGCCAGGCACGTGCCTCCACCCCTGCGGAGGCGATGAGAAGTGGGAAGCAGGGGCGACCCCTGACCCGGCCGGGACGTGTCCCGTTGCCCATTCGGGGACTATTTAAAGTCCTTTTTCGAAAGGCGATCACGCACACCATCCCGACCTGTTGATCCCGAAAGAGTCAAGATGAAGCAACTGGTAAGTTGGCTTTTCTCGAAATCATTTCAGGAGTTTTTGGTCTTATTGAAGCCCTTTCGATGTATAATGACGGCTCTTTTTAACAATGATTGGATTCGCAGTGAAATCATAAATTGGGCATTCTTTTACTGTGTATGTGCGAAACGTAGCGTAGTTTCTCTTTCATAACTTAAGAGCCAGCTATATCGGCCAACTTATATAAAAATTCCAGTTCAATACTGTTAGTATTCGAAAAGATATCGGATAGCTAAATTGCTTTCGATCTCTAAGAGAAATAAAATGATGAGGGTTCTGGCACAAATTGATAATTTTTGAAATTGATTCCTCGAATGTAATATTGAATTTTAGGAAGGTAGAATATCCTGAACACTGGCGTATACTTATAAATTAAATAAATAATTTAAATTGCATTTCGATGATGACTTTTTCGGAGGAAAATAATCCCGTTACCGTTCACTGGCTTTACTGTGAAATCACAAATTTTTTAATAATAAAAATATGCCAATTTTTTTCTTTTACATATTCATGATCAGCTACATGTCTAATACTCATTTTTGAAATAAATTTAAAAGTTTTCAGAATGAAACAGGTTGTGAAATGTAAGGGGTTAACCCGTGAGTGCCTCAGTCGCTTTCTTTTTCAATAATGTTTTGTATATTAACATTACGTGTTGTGAAATCATCCGAAAAATTATTGGAACATTCTGCCTGAAAAATTAATGTTTTAGAGCCCTCCTAAGCCTAAATTCAGCTCTGATTGAGGGGAGGGGGTGGTCATGGCTGCTTTCTGTTCCTTCAGACGGGTTGTGACTGGGTTATGAATGCCAAAACAATCTGTCAAAATCTAAAATTATGTGAAATCCCAAAAATAAACATATTCTTATATATATTTTCTTTCTTGATTATTTGCTAAATGCTCCGGATAACTTTCTCGAAATCGTTCTGTAAGCTTTGGTCGGGATCTCAAATAACTCTGCAAGAAACCTGCTACTCTTTTAACACGTTCATCGCTAAGGACGAGATATCTCGTCCTTCAGGAATCTTCGCTGCGCACAAGAATTTGACTCGCAAAACAAATTTATTAAGTGAAACATGTTAATAGATGTCCGCAGAATAAGTTCATCTCTTTCTTTTTTTTTTATTTATAATTTGTCTAGAGCGAGCACGCTCCCTTTTCGTCTCTCTTGGAGCTTGCATTTATTTGGCCCATAGCGATGAATATGTTAATGCGTAATTATGGCTTTTTGTTTAAGTTAGTAAATAATATGCAGTAAAGCACGATTTCTAGGTCTTTCAAGGAAGTGGCGTAAAAAGACATCTAAATGAAAAGACGTATAATCGAAATTTCGCCAAACAACTTTGATTATTACAAATTGAATGCTACCGATGCAAATTCATTTAAGGGTATTAATTCAAAAGTTTTTTGGAAATAGTTCTGGCAGCTAGTAATTTGGCTTGCCTCTAAATCGTTTTGTGAGCTTTGGTCCTTTTGCGATTCTTTCAATGCATGATTGCGGCTCTTTTTTTTAAGGGGAGTCGGTATCCCCTATACCGCCAATGTTAAATTGACCATTTTCTGTGTACCTTTTCTCACAATATTGTATATATACATGATTGAAATTTTTTATACTGTTTAGCAGGACATTTACCTCTATATTCTTTTTAAGAGGAAATTGTTGCTTTTAGGAGTCTTCAATTTATAAAAATAAGACAAACACAAAACCACTTTTCCCTTCCAAATAATTGATTTTTCCCAACATATCGATATCATGGTCTCTAAGATATATCGCAGGCTTGGATTTCTTAAGCGTAGAACCAGAGAATTTTCCAGTGAACTTACCCTCAAGGTCTTGTATTGCGCTCATATTCGTTCCAATCTGGAATACTGCGGTATTATCTGGAATCCCAATTACCGAAACAAAATAGAAATTATTGAGAGAATACAGAACAACTTCTTGAGATATTTACTTTACAAAAAAAAATGGATTTTACTTGCAGGATATATCTTCTTCACTCCTACGTAATATTTTTAATATGCCTAGTTTATCCTCCAGACGAGATGTTTCTTGCGTTCTGTTCTTTTACAAAGTTGCTAATGGTTCAATTGATTGTGATGATATAATGAGCTCAATAGATTTCGCTGTGCCCGCCACATTTTTAAGAAACCAGAGTTCCTTTCCAAATTTAGATTCATAACTTAATTATATTAACGGGTTCTCGTTATATAGGTTTTATAAAATTTTTAACGCGTTCTCTGATGAACTCGACATTTTTAATATGTCTCTCGGTGCTTTTAAGTCGAAATGTTGGCATCTTTTAAATACACGATACGTTTTATTTTGCTTTTCTACAACATTTTAGATTTTTACGCTATTTGATTTTCCGTGTTCTTACGTATTCTACCAGTTTCTTGGCTCCGTGTTTGATTTATTTTTATCTTAAGCGTTGCATTTTTTTTTTAATCTCAAGCGTGTATTTACGTTTTTAAACTTTTAAACTCCCGGTGTGTTTTTTATTAGACTCGGTGTTTGCGTGTTTTGACTTTTTGACCCTTGCTTTTTGGAAATGAACTTTAAATTTAAAAAAAAAATAATAATACGGCTTTTGGTGTCATAGTGTGTCTTAAAGTTTTGTGATTATGTGTTTTCGCTTTTAATTATATATACGTTTGCGTAAGTTTTATGATTTTATGTATTCTCTGTGGTCTACTTTTTGCTTTCTCAGGCATTTTTTTTTATTTACTCATTGTGACTTTTGTTCTTTGTGTGTTTGTCAGCACTCTGTAAATGGAGTTTTCTCTGTAGTGTGCTTTTTTTTAAATAAATAAATATACTGAGGCGAAAATCGTGCACATATATAGCTTGGGTTTTACTGGTCTGAATAACTATGATTTTTTCAAAAAATGCCGTTTACTAACACGAGATCAGCGCTATTAAGAAATATTTTTAGAATATCCGAAAAAAATTTCACATCAATACATTTGTATGTATAGAATAGGTGGTGAAAATTTCAAGAGTATATATAGAGCAGATTTTGAGAAAAAGGTACACGTACTTTCAAAAATACCACTTTGAGATAATTCAAGTTAAAGGTGAAAATCTTGCGTTACACTAATCTGTTTACAGTTTTTAAAGCTTATTTTAACTTACTTCTAATATGAACGCGAGCAAAAGACTAGAAAGTTCTTGAAATGGAGATATCAAATAAATAAAAATTCAAAAATCGAATTTTGGAGAGAGTATCGGGTACTCACTTCCGGTAACCCATTAGTGCCCAAGTTGCATTTTTAAATGAAACGGTTTTGAAAATATTGCTAATATAATAGCCCAGATCTGTCTCTCGGTAACGCTCTGACGTCACCAACAATAAAACACGCGCCATAGCGCTGCGAGACGTTAAACAGCATTATTTCATTGTTAGAGCACCTAAATTTCAGTCATTTTAAATTGAAAAGAGTAATTGTCGTTTTAATTTCAAATTTAATAGCTCTTAAAATAGTTAAATAAAATTTTCTGTCGATTGATATAAAATTGATCTCGCTATGATCAATTGTTTCCGAGGAATTTTAAATCATATTAATCCTATATTTCGAATTAATTTCCGTTTTTTAATAGAAAGTAGTAAATTACGTCAGTGGTATATCATGCGCGTGATATAGTTTGGACGCCACGATGCATCTAATTTTTTTTTTGCAATCGTGATGATATAATTTGATCATATTTTTGGCAACGTTTGATAAGCAGAGAATTGCTTTGTTTTCTTTAGAATTTCGAAAAAGAATTAATTTGAAATTTTAACTTTTGACAAGCTGAGAATTTCATGGTTATTGAATTATAATAAAACTGTTAAACAACGAAAAATACTTCACACGGAATGTTGTTTACCAAGAGGATTTTTTGAATAAAGAAATAAGTAAATAATATGTAAATAAAAAAAAATATCTCATGTCATAATACATATGTTTATTTTATTTGTTTTGAATCAATGTTAAGCATTTCTCTCGCATATCTATCTATTTAAACACGTCAAATTTGACGGGAAATCTCTCGAATGAAGAGGCAATTTGCTCCCGTCATACCACGACCGGTGATTTTCTAGTCTTCTTATGTTTATTATTGTGGATTTTTATATAAAATGAGTACATATGAAATACATCGTTCATTTCTAACTCGTACTTCTCTTCTAAGGGAGGCATCTCATTGGAAAAAAAGTCACACTTATTACGCTAATATCAGTGGCGTAGCGACCGGGCCCCCCCCCCCCCCCCCCCCCCCCCCCCCCCCCCCCCCCCCCCCCCCCCCTGACCATGAAGTCAAAACTTGACTGCGATTAGGTCTGTTTTTTAAGTAAAATGTGGTGAGGTGGATAAAAATAATACAATTCTACGGACACCATTTACGCTAGTTAAGACTTTGCGGCGTAAAGCATTAAATTTTTTGAAATATTATGAAACAACATCATGAATGGGTATAGTTTATTGTCTAGACATAGAATCTATAATTTTTTAAAATCCTACTTCATTTCTAGGCGGTCGTCCCCTTTTGGGGTCACCCCCCCCCTCATATGAGAACCTACTTAGATACAGCCATCTTGATACACTCAAAAAATATTGCTGAATCTTACAGAAAATCTTAAATTAAAACTTCAAGAATATTGGAGGAAAATTTTCGATTTAATTTGCTAAAATTATAAACGTCCAGAACTGAAAAAATTTCTTATCTCCGAGTTAAGGAATTTTCCCAAACTTTATCTCTAATAATTCCTATTCCGAAACGAAATTTCATAAGGCTGCTATATGCATTCTAAAAGATGTACTATTAGTCCTATCCGAAACCTGTTATTTTGCATTTATAGTTGAATTTAACGGTTGGGAAGCGAGTGAAATTAGGTGTGCCATCAGCTGGCACACTGCGCCGCAAAGGGTTAAGCTGTTGATGACTACTGGGGTATAAAAACTTTACTCACATGGCGCCACTCAACCTCGCTACGCCACTGGGCCATGGTGACAAAATCTTAGTGTGTTTATATTACTTTTTAAAGCCAAATGCTACAAAAATGCCATGTCACGGAAGCTGTTCACAAAAGCTAAACTACTAATGATGATTGGCGAGAGGGAGAAAAATCATGTTATGACCAGAGTGCCACATACCCTCGCTACGCCACTGACTATTGTGACAAAATCTTAGTGCGTTTATATTAAGTTTTAAAAAGTAATATAAAGTAGCTGTATGTAACTATTAAATCTATAGTCTATAGTGACTATTAGTCTATTGTGACTATGTGATTCTATGTAAAATTCTTCGTGATTTTCACCCACTTTGCAATTCGACTGTGACTAAACCGTCATTCCAAATTCTAAAATTCTTTTTGCAATCTTCCATGTCTACCTTTCTCCGTTAAATGAAACTAAAACCAACTCTCTATGCTATTTGGTTGCTGAGCTATAAGCGTTAACTTTAGAGCGAAAAGCGTCATCACTTTTTCCTTTCCCGACCCCATTAGATCACTATGGAGAGACGTAAGTCAACGTCAAAAATTTAATGACCATTATTAAAACTCGATATGCAAACAAATTTTTTTTCTTTTGTCTATTCGACGTCGCCAGTATATCGATGAAATCTGATATCGCGGATAGGCGCAAAAGACACCAAAACAGGCTTAGAACTTAAGGTGATAATCTTCTGAAATTTCAATGGACTCATCTATACAACTTCCCTCTTCACTGGGGAGGTATAGCACTGGGCCGTCAAATCGAATGGGCTAATTTTTACAGCCAATGGTCGCCTTTGACCCAAAGGATGCCAAAGCATTTACTTTCCTGCTTTTACTTCAATTTGGAACCAAAAACTTTATCTCAATATAATTTTAAATACAGTGGAATCTCCCTATAACGCAATCGCTTGGTTCCAGTTGAAAAATTCGCTCTAGAGAAAATTTCGTTGTACGGAGATTAGAGATTTTTGCAGTTATTTAAGTAAATGTTACAAACCTTTTAGTACGTGCGATAAGTTTAAAAATATTTAATTATGACTTTCAATTAAAAATGAAGTAACATTTATTATAAATTTGTTAACATTATGCTAATTTTTATTGTATAAACAAAATGCTCAAAAGTGAAGACAATTCACCAATTTAGAGAATAATATGTACTTATACGGATAAACGTAAAATGCGTATTGTCACATCCATTTGCTGTTTCCACCCCGATTCTTGGAATCTTGACCCGTATAAATGCTGCTCCCTCTGTAGAAACCCAGATCCCCACATCTGCATTACCCTTCACATAACATTCTATTGTTATGTGTTATCGCTGGAATGAACAATGCGAGTGGTTCCAGAAACAGGCACGTGTGAGCGATTTGTGTGCGCAAAAATGACAAAAATCGAAAAGATAAAGGTCTGAAAAAATTCGTTATAGGGAGACAACCATTTCGTTATATGGAGAATATTTTGAATGTTATTTAACATTCCGATTAAAAATTTCGTTATAGGGAAAAATTCGCTGTAGGGAGACTTCGTTGTAGGGAGACTCTACTGTATGTTATATAATTTAATGTTATAGTATGTAGTAGTCATGGAGGAAAATGTATGAGTTGTTCGACATAAACATTGAAAATGACCACACACACACACACACACACACATATCTTTATAGCTCTATATCTCAATTTTTTTTGTATTGACTCACAATATTTCGAGAACTATTGAATATTTTTACATAAAATTTTTACTGAACACGTATTGTACTGTATTCTACAAATTGAACCACATTTTTTAAAAATATTTTGTCCAAAAAATGATTTTTTTGGGGGAGGCGAGGGGTAAGAAAAGTTGAAGTTTTAACTATTTTTGACATTTTATTTTAAATTGGTATATAAAATAGAAATTAAATTTAAATGTTAATAAATTGAGGTCCAGTTTCTTAAACAGACAGTTTAGATTACTTAGATATGCAAAATATACACATATTTATTAATCTCTCAAACAAATACATACCAATATAAAGGTTTGAAAATGTGTGTACTATAAGACAAAGAACAGATATTTTTCTAGAAAAAAGTGAGTTTGTGAACTGCATTGTTTCAGAGATATAATGCATCGAATCTGACAGTTTCCCCCATTTTTTCGAGGTTTAGGAGTCGTATGTCCCCTTATTGAAAAAGACTAATAATGTTACAACTGTATTTTTTTTAAATAAGAGAGCAAATAAAAAAGTTTTTTCATATAGGGTGGCGCACCATTACATTGTTCTAAATTTGCTGCAGCGAGAGATTTCCACACTCAGTGGCTACCGATCAGCAGAAGCCGATGTATATGTTTTCTGGTTTCCTTTCTTAGTTTCTCTAGAATATCTCGAAAACTATTCAGTGTTCGAATTACAATTCATTAAACAAGTGAAAAAAACGTAAAATTCGCTACAAAATACAGTCGATGCTCGTTATAACATCGCCACACATTATATATACCGCCACACATTATAAAGACCATTCCATTATAACGACCAGTGATGAAATCCCCAACTGTGTTTCCCTATGCACTCTATGTTATTTTACTTCCGGTATAACGACCGTCCAGTGTCGTCTAATCCCAATACAACGTCCGAATTTAGCGGACTCTCTTCACGGTATTTTTGCAAAAAGAACATGTTTCTAAACGTAAAGGACATTGATTATTGTACTGCCGAGCTTCGTAGATGTAGAGTCTTCAGTGTTACCGTTCCACCCCCCCCCCGCCCCCCCACTTGTCATTCAACACAGCGCGAAAATTAGAATAGCCTAGAATAAAAAAATGTTTCAGGTGCTATTGAGACTTTAAGATGTTTTTTTGAAAGGCAGAACATCATTCATCATCTTTAACTGAAATGGAATATTGTGTTTTGCAAAAAGCTCATATGCAGAAAAGACAAACAACCATTTCTGATTTTTTCTCTAGAAAATAAATGTTATGTAAGTATATAACGCCCTTTATTTTTCTACTTTAAAATCTGTTTAAGAAATATATTTTTAATTGATAAAATTTTATTTTTAATACCAACGATAAAAAATAAGGTGAGTATTTAGTTGGAATCTCTTTAAAAATCGCCTATTTATACGGAACTGCTGAGCGTGCACGTGTACAGTTTTTAATTATCTATACTTATAAAAGGCAATGTTTGTGTGTGTGTGTGTGTCTGTGATGTCCAGTCGAATCTATCGCACTTACAGCTATGAAATTTGGCACACAGGTAGTCGTAATGGTGACTCAATTCACCTCGAAGCCGAAATTTTAAAATTTAATCTAGAAAATTTTTTATTTAATGTTTTGTGTTGTTTTGGTTGATTTTTCGCACTCATTTCTCAATAGAATGGTTTCGAATAATTGTACGAAAAAAATAGATAAACCATTGGAAAGAATTTTGGGAATTTTTTTAAAAATATTCACTTTTCAAAAATAAAATTTTCTGGAATCCTTAAAACTCTTGCATCCGATGTTCTAATAAAGATATCATTTTGAAAATTTTTCAGCTTATAACTCCAACGGTTCTGTCGGATTTAAAACAAGAATGGTTAAAATATCTTTTTTCGCTTTTTTCAAATTATTTTTTTCCTGGTAGTTGAAAGATATTTTCCCTCTAGCGAGGCTTCCTCCCGCGACAGCTCTCCGGAACGCTGCGGGCAATTTCATTGGCTGACGGGGCAGGGTGACGTCATTACTTTAGCGTTCTGCGAGGAGATGATTTATTTACTCGATGACTTCGATTGTTATTTTTAAGCGTGTCTTTACTTATTTCTTTGCCTTTCATACTTTGCTTGCGGTGTAATAAATATCACATTGTAATTTTTTAACATTGTTTGGATTTAACGGTACTCGGTCGAGAGGAAAAAGAGGCGGACCAACTCAATAATATATATATTTCTGTTTTGATTTCGTTTTTAAAACTTTCATTTATGTAATTATATGTGGGCTTTTTTTATTTTGTTGAAGTCCCGATTCCACGGGCAACGCCATGCGCGTACTGCTAGTATCCACTATAGCGACCACTCGTTATAAAGACCTTTTGCTGTGGGACGCAAGGAGTCGTTATAACGAGCGTCGACTGTACACGATTTTATTTTTCTTCCAGCTTTAACAGTTTCGCAGATAATGGCTCTCTGAAATGGGAGATGTCCAATAATTTACGTTCGCCTAGACCACCGTCTTTAAAATGCGCTCTGATTTCAAAAACATTGTAGTTGTAACATTATTAGTTTTTTTATTATAAATTTTTGAAATGGGTCCAATAATTTATGACCACTCTGCATTATATAACTTTGTGTGCTCCTCAATTATATTACAGTATCATCCGTGCGCTGATTATGCGGTTTGCGGATTATCCGTGCTCATTCCAGACTCACAAAAAAAAATTTAAAGAGAAACATTTTCACGCTTATCATGCATGTAAAATCGACGTTGATGTTCGATCGAGAGATTCATTCCGCGAAACTAGTCAGCCGTGACAGCTGAGGCTAGAGAATAGATTTTTTTCTTCCTCCAAGTGCAATCTCTACCGGTTCAACCCCTAATTTACCAAGAAATGAATCTTCCACTTCCTGCTAGCTCGTTCTCGTACGAACACGCGTCTCCCTGACACGTCATTCTTTAACTTTTTCGTCTTCTCTCACTGTCGCACGCGTTCCTTTAGTTTTTGCGTCTTGTTTGTCGTCAGTTAGTAGCGTGAAATTTTCTACTGGTAAAAATGAGTGGCGTGGAACGAAAACGAAACATTTTAAATGTTAAACAAAAACTAGAAATCCTTCAAAAACTTGATAATGGAGAATCAGCTAGTACTGATGCAGAAGATGAACTAAATGAGGGAAATACAATTTCTCATTCTGCCGCTCTACAATCTGTGGAAACTTTGTTAGATTATATGGGCAAAGAGGATTTGATTACGGTGACATTACTGCGGTTCGTAAAATATGTGTCGATATACGACAAGAGATGAACAAACAGCGGAAGCAAAGACTCATTACAGATTTTTTTTAAGCAGCAAATATTAAAAGGAAAATTCCTAGCTTGATGTTATGCAGTTTGCAAATGTAAGTAATTTTTATATTTTTGTACTGATGTTGATTTTTTCTTTCATAAAAAGGAGCTTTCGGATTATGCGTGTTTTTCTATTGTCCGTGCGACCCCTCTCGGTGGTTAACCCGGATAATCGGGAGTGCACTGTATTAAGTAGGTATTCTCGTCGGGCCGGAGGCGCTCAAATTCCTAGTTACCGTTCTCAGGGAGCGCCACATTACTGGATCCCAGGATTTCGACTTTGTTGAAACGGCCCCGGGCGCCAATCTTTCATGCGCCATGAGCACAAAACATTAGTGCGTTTATGTCATTTTTTAAAGCCACGTCAGATGAAGGGGCGATAGTAATAAAACCTATGGCAGTCCGCCCTTTACATTTGCTGAGCCATTGATAATAGCTGGGGCAGAAAAATGATGGTCTACTCCGGGGGCCAGATACCCTCGTTACGCCACTGTTTGGAATTTCGCTATATATTTCTTACAACCAACATAAGGGTGTCCATTTCAATAAGGTCCACCTCCCTTAACTTCAGAACGACGGCAGCTTTAGTCATGAAAGTAGTGTCTAGGTATAGTAAAACGTCTATGCGCTGTGCGATGAGACCACTTACAACGCCACCTGGTGGCAAACTTACAAAGTTGTAGAGTGTAATCTATTTCGTACAAAAAGACCTTGTGTACATTAATACGAAAAAGAGAACGCTTAAAATGAAAATTTGATTAAACACGATTTCCGAAATTGTGACGTCTCAAAGCGGGTAAAAAAACAATTAGTCATCACAAGATAGCTTCATTTTCGGTGTTGAAAGTGCTCTCCGTCATCTGCAATACAGATTTGAGCCCTTGTTTGAATTTCACTTTGCACACGTTTTAGCATATAGTTGGTGCGCTACCACTAGCAAAAGTAATATCATCGAAAGTTCTTCAATGTTGGCGGAATGGTCGCCTACACCTGCTGTTTAAGTTATTCCCACTGCAAAAAGTATAATGGGGTCATTTTCTCCTTTTTCTATACCGTGTGACGTCACAATTTCGGAAAATGGGAACAAACAAATGCGCATTTTAAGCATTCTGTTACTCGTATTAATGTGCACAAGGTGTCCTTTTGTAATGAATCGATAACGCCCTACAACTTTGTAGTTGACATTTTCCGTATAATTTGTACAGTTTTCGAGATAGGAACGTTAACGCCGGAGTTTGACACTAGGTGGCGTTGTAAGCTACCTAGTAGCATAGCGCATAGACTTTTACTATACCTAGACGTTACTTTCATGACTAAAGCTGTCGTCGTTCTGAAGTTAAGTTATAAGTTACCAATATATTTCTTTTATATATATATATATATATATATGCTATATATATATATTTCTTATAACAACGAGACATTATTTTACTGCAAATTCGTTTACAAGGCACTTATCTTCCTGGTGGCCTCGTACACTACACAAGCTGAAAGGTTACGACAAA
>BGPR01028662.1:0-16270 GCA_013235015.1 Araneus ventricosus | reverse complement strand
AAAAAAAAAAAAACCCTGAACATGGTTTTCTAAATAATGAATTTATATAAATTACTGTAAAAAATTAGCAATAAAGCGGAAAAGGACACATTCTGTAAATTACCGCTTATTATTTATTCATTTCTTCATGCAATTTGGTTACAGTTTTAAATTCAAGTTACTCTTCATTCATTTAATGGGGAAGGGGCACTTATTTTACACATGATTTCTTCACCCTTGTACCAGTAATGATCTTCTGACAGTGTAAAAGTATTTTTGCCAGGTCTTTTCACACATTTCACCTTTATATCGCTGTTTTCGATATCGGTTATTTCTCCAGGACACCACATCTTATCCAATAAAATGGCAACCCAATCAGTGACACTGTAATCACTTTTATTAAAGACATTTTTTTTACTTGCAAATCTAGCAAATAAGGATTGAATTTGAACTTTTGAGAGATACTCTTCAGTACTAAATCTTTTCTTCCCTTCCTGTATTCCCGTTCTCATAGCATGCTGAACTTGTTCTGGAGTCTGCTTCTGACCTGTTGTTTCTCCAAAGTTAAAATTTTCAAGTGCAAATTCTTTTTGTTTGTTTGTTTGAAAATCTATCATTTTTTCTTGCAGGAAGAGCCCAACGTTCTCACAATATTCCAGATAAAATGTTCTCATTGAATTTTTCAGACGCTGTATTAGCAGGTAGCTTGCATGTGTGAGATTCACTTGAAAGAAGTTTATATCCTTGCACAGTGTTTATAAAACTTTGTTTGATTTATCATAAGAATTGACAATTTTTGCATAGTTATGTTGTCCACTGTAAATATGTTGCTGATGTTGCTCATCAGTATGAAAAGAACTCATGCAATTTTGGTCTGAGCAGAAATAGTTTGCTGCATACTCTGTATCCAGTCTTGGTCGTTTTGGTTTTACACTAAAAGCATTGTTTAATGTATGCTGCTGTGATGATGAATAATTCACTAAGTACATTATATCCCGAAGAAAGTACTGCTTCTTCATTTAGGGAAATATCTTTCCCAGGGGCCAAGATCAAAGTACTTCCATACTTTTAGTCCAGTATCTGTGGCTTCTGCTGATTGATATGTACTAATATTCTGAATTGTTTGAAATGTATAATGGGTATTTGAATTATTGATTTCAATCACATACACGTTGGAATTTCTTACACCACCCATGTACAGTAAACTTTCTTTAACTCTGAGGTGTTGCTGATATTCTTTCCAGAATTCAAGTATGCTGTACAACAATGCTGTGCATTTGCAGCTTCTCGATCACATTGATCTTTCCCGCGCTGAGACTCATTATAATCATGCCTCAGTAGTTTTACTCTATATTTCTTTAATATCTGGATTTCTAACTAGATATGTCCATTTCCACTTTAACAACCAGCATTGTCTGACTTCATAAAAATGGGGCAGATAGTTGGGAAATCTGTCTTAACTTGTTTTGCAACATGCTCAAGCACACGTAATGTGTGTTCCAGTCCTTGTTCCCTACGCTCCAAAATTGTAAAATACATTTGTTTTTGTAATGTATCATCACTTTTAAAAAGCAATACATCAATATGTAGACTCATTCCCTTTGTACCAAAATATTTCCTCTGACATTCTCGAAATTTTATTGGAATAATCTTTTGCGTCCAATCTTTTGTCTACAATGCAGTTTCGGAAGTTAATTTACTCACTGCAAATATTTTTGCGTTGGTTTGTTGCATATCACGAATTGTATGCTTCATCCAATTAAGTAATGCATTATAAATGCACTGTAAATCATACAATAGTTCAATATGGAAGTTTTCATCTTCAATTCTTAATACTTTCTGTTTTATGAAATGTAACAATTCAAAAATATCCATGCACTCTGGACAGATCAAACTACAGTCTCAATCGGTTATATGGTCAGCTCAGCGGTCCAGAAAAATCAGACCATATAAGTGGGGTGACCATATATGCGGAACAGTACTACACTATTTAATTGTGGCAGGGTTATATTCACCTATCAGAATATAGTGCTCATAAACAAATAATTAAACTTTTAAGAACATTCTAAAAATTAATTCGCGAAGTAAAAACAACAGTAAGAAATATGCAATATTTTTAGTGAAATTTATTAGCTTACCTTACCAATCTAAGTAGAGTACGCATACGTACGTGCATCCATATTCATTGCACTTATTTAAAATATTCAGATATACAAGATTGCCTCCTTTTCTTGGTTGTTAACACAACTTTTTCTAAGTCCCTAATAGCTTTTAAATGTTCATCTGCTGCTTCGGAATTAGTAAAAAAACACCTGAGGTCATCTATGGCTTTAAGCGCATCTGATGTTGATACTGATTTCTTTTCACATTCACTGTCATCCTCATCGCTTCCTTCGGCATTCAAATTTAATACATTAGAAACAATATCTTGTATTGAAGCTTCACTGTTAGTAGAGAGATCTTCATCAATCTTTGCATACAGATTTTCGTCTGGAATTGCATAACCGCGATTTAGAAGTTTTTCTGCTAATTCAGTTAAGGGGAGATCTTCATCGTCGTCTTCCAATAGTTCTTCAGACTCTGGAGAACTGTGAAATCCAGCATGTCGGAAGCAATTTGCAATAGTTTTCTGTGACACCATATTCCAACTTTGGTCGATATAGAAGATTGCATTTAACACAGACACTTGCAATTGTTCTTTTCGGTCAATGGCAGAGATCATGTCTTGCAGAAGAAGCTTTCTATAGGTAGCCTTGAAGTTTTGGATTATGCCTTGATCTAAAGGCTGCAATACACACGTGCTGTTTGGAGGCAAGAAAACGAGTTCAATTGATTTCAAGCCATCAACAGTGCAGTGAGCAGTACAGTTGTCCGCAATTAATGCAACTTTCCTTTTCTGTTTTGAAAAATTTAGATCCCATCTCCTAAGCGTTTTCTCCCAGATGTCCGCCGTCATCCATGCTTTTGAATTAGCATTGTAGAAGAGAGGCAAAGATTTGCAATTTTTCATACACCGAGGCTTAAGAAATTTTCCAATCACCAAAGGAATTATTTTCTCCGATCCATCCATATTTGCAGCTAACAACACAGTTAAGTTCCTTACTTTTCTTTCCCCCTACACATTTTTCACCTTTGAAACAAAGAATTCTGTCTGGCAAGATCCGATAAAAAAAAAGTCCGCATTCATCAACGTTGAAGACGTTGGCAGATTCATGTCTTTCGAGAATATCCCGCAACACTACATCTTTCCATTCTTTTAAGGAACTACTGTTACAATCAGCAGCTTCTCCGCACAATTTTTTAAAGGATAAGTTATGCCTTGAATTAAATCGCTGTAGCCAGCCATTGCTAGCAACGAAACTTGACTCGCCAAGTTCATTAGCAAATTCCAAGGACTTTTCTTTCAAAACATTCCCCCCTCAGGGGCACATCTTCTTTAGGTGTGACGGGATTCACGACCCCGAGGTACCCTAGTGTCTGCTCTCCTTTCGAGTTTTGCCTCCTTTTTGATTTATTGCTTTTTCTTCCTCCCCTCGAGGGTAGACGAGGGGGCTCTCCATGAGAAGCTGTTGCCGCTCTGTTTGCTTCCTGCTTCTCATGGACAGCAAATTACCCCCACGTGTTGGCCGTGCGTGGCATCCCATTAGACGGGTGGTACATTTCGGTCCCCGGTGTATCAATCGGCTGGTATCCCAGCCATTAGGCTGGTCTGCTCAAGGGGATCAAGCGAAGGGGTCACTCCTTGGGCTTGGCGTTAAGGGTGGTCACTGTCGCCGGGGGTGACCCTGAGCGTATAGGTTCCGGCTAGCACCAAGGTAAGCGCCGAGGCTGGGAATACCCAGAGCCGGTGGCTGCCTTCCCATGTTGGGCTCCGTGGTGGGCGGTGCCGTCGGGCCTGAATATATACCAATGTCGTATGGGCAAAAAAAAGTCTGGTCCCTTCAGTGGGCAACGAATCGATACTTCTAAGCGTAATAGTTTTCCAACATTTTTTGTAATCACTCGAATTTCTAAAAAAAAATGAAACTTTTCATGGTGTTTCGCCTTTCTTGGTTGAGAAGGCGATTACAGGTAGCGTAGGCCATGTAAAATCGACTAAAAAACTTCGGTCTGATGACCTTCTTGTGGAAGTTTAATCCCCGAAGCAAGCCAAAGAAATATCAAAAATAAAAGCACTGTCAACTATTCCCGTTACTGTTAAACCACATGCCACATTGAACTCGTCTAAGGGAGTTATTTCCTGTGGGGAGTTACTCAACGAATCGGAGGAAAAAATTACCGAAGAATTAAAAAGTCAAGGAGTGATCCATGTACGTCGTATTACGATACGGAGAGATGGCCAACTCCTCAATACCAAGCATCTGATACTAACTTTCGACTCCAACAAATTACCTGAAAATATTAAGGCAGGCACCTTTCAGTTAGGACATACATACCAAATCCACTCCGTTGTTTCAAGTGCCAACGTTTCGGACATTCGAAAACTTCTTGCCGCGGGACACTCGCCTGCGCCCGTTGTGCAGAAGTCGGACATGAAAGCACTGATTGCACTCGAACAGAAAAGTGTGTTAACTGCAAAGGGGAGCACACTTCGTTTTCCCGAAACTGTTTTGCCTGGAAACAGGAAGAAGAAATTATATCCACAAAAATAAAACAACAAATCTCGTATCAAGAAGCCAGAAAACTAATAAAATATCGGATACCTACGCCCGGAAATAGTTACGTTTCTGCGGTGAAAAAATCCACTGCTCCATCTACCCAAACCAACCAAAACATATCTGCTGATTCTACTTCTAAACAGTCAGTCCCTATTCCAAGAACACCTCCTGCAATAACCAACCTGTCGAATCCTTCCTTTCCATCTGTTGCTCCGTTATGTGAAAACACTTCTGCGTCACCCGACTTAACTGATTTTACACTTGTTACGAATAGAAAAAAGCTGAAGAAAGATTCCCCTTCTAAAACAAACGACATCATCTCCACAGCAGAAAAGATTTCAACATTTTACACGACCTCTTCGCGTAAAGTTACTAATCCTATTCCGACAAAGGATAACATCTCTACTCATAAATCTACATTTAAACCTTTAGAAACCACCAAATCTACTACTGTTGACATTGAGCTTTTACCAATGGCTGTTCTCCCTCCATTGGAAAAAAGGATATTACAATCTCGGGAATCTGATGCTGATGCCGAGATGAGCTCCTCCTCTTTATCAGAGGAGGATGCCTTGGAGTACAACATGTAGGAGGACTTGGAAGACTCGCCTGCAGTTGTCAGTCGTCCACCCCCTGCCAAACCTGGAAAGGCAGACAAATACAAAAACAGGTAGCATTATTGCTTCTCTGTTTTGTATTTTGTTTGTTTTTTTTAAATAATACTTTTTAAAGAAACGACCTACGCTGAGTTGTTTTCTTTAAACTTACTTGTTTTGTTCTTTAACATTTTAAACATTTTATCTATATGGATTTCGTCCTTGAACTTTTATTTCGTCTTTGCCCACCATGTGATATTTTAGACATATTTTACTTTTGATACATTTTTAAACTTGGATTTTTTTTCTCTTTTCATCGTTCATGTATCCATTTTTGGTAACATGATTTTATCTTTTCATATGCAACTATGAATTTCAAATTTATTTTAGAATTTTATCTACCTCTTTTAATGTAACACCATATATTTTATCACCGTGATCCTGCTTATCTACCATACGTTTGGCGCAGTTTAGTCAAAAATGGCTCTTGTGCCATTAAACCTCATACAACCAACCAACCAACCAACCAACCAATCAAAACATTCCAGGATATAGGAGCATTTTGCGATCGTGCATATTTAATCCATGACAGAAGAGCCTTATCCACATTCTCATAAGGTGACAAGCGCTGTCGTTTTCTTTCTTGTTCACAGATTTGAACATTTGAGGAGCAAAGTTTGGCTGCTAAAATGTTGTTTAATGTCGTCCGGGGTATCGAATTTTCTTTGGCGAAAGCAGCTTTTGAAAGATTAGAATTTCGAAACTTTTCAATCAATTCATTTTTTTCAGCAAATGATAAATTCTTGCTTTTCGAAGCCATATTGAAAAAATGAACGTTCTTATTCGTCACGTATGATCCAAATGAAACAAATTTTCCTTTACTCTTTTCGTCTCAATTTCAAAGTACTTTTCAAACAGGAAGAGATAATTTCAACCAATAAACAGACAGATATCCACCTGTTGTCCTTGGGGAGAAAGAGAATTGAGGGTGGGTGGGTAACGCCGACGATATTTCTCACGCAAAAGAGAAATGGGGGGAAGGGTATGGAAGTCAAGGCGTGAATTCAGGTCCTCTCCGGGGTCGCACGGCCCCTCAGGGGCACATCTTCAGATGTGACGGGAATCACGACCCCGAGGTACCCTAGTGTCTGATCTCCTTTCGACTTTTTGCCTTCTTTTTAAGTTTCTGCTTTTTTCTTCCTTCTCCATGAGAAGCTGTTGCCGCTCTGTTTGCTTCTTGCTTCTCATGGACAGCACATTACCCCCACGTGTTGGCCGTGCGTGGCGACCCATTAGACGGGTGGTACATTTCGGTCCCCGGTGTATCAATCGGCCGGTATCCCAGCCACTTGGCTGGTCTGCTCAAGGAGATCAAGCGAAGGGGTCACTCCTTGGGCTTGGCGTTAAGGGTTGTGGTGTGCCCCAAGTTCATACTCGAGCTTTAGTTACAGTCTGCTCTATTTATTTGCCACCTCACGATGACATTCGTCAACAGGACCTCGACACCTTAGTAGACCAGCTTCCAACACCATTTGTCTTGCTGTGCGATTTCAACGGACACAGTGCTTTGTGGGGTTCGGTTGTTACAAATTCTCGTGGGCGATATATTGAACGGTTTATTTCCAATATATGTCTCTGTCTGCTCAATAATGATGAGAAAACGTACTTCCACGAACCCACACGCACATTTCACAGTCTCGATCTTGCCATCTGTTCTCCGACACTAATGCCATTGCTGAATTTCACTGTTTTAAGTGACCTTTATGACAGTGACCACTTTCCCCTAATTGCCTCCTATGCTGATAGTGGTGGCGCGATTCAATATCCGCCACGATATCTATTCCAGGGGGCAGACTGGGAAAAGTTTATGCAAATGGCAGATGTCACTGAGTCCATGGTTTGTACCGCGGACATCACCGAAGCAGTACAAAATGTCGTAGACTGTATCATAAACGCCGCAAACAATAGCATCCCCAAATGTTCCCCTCGTCTTAGGAAATTTCGTAGACCGTGGTGGAATGAAGCTTGTCGCGACAGTCTCAGGGAGGAAAAGAAATTGTGGAACATTTTTCGGAGATATCCGACAACAGAAAATCATGTTGCTCTTAAGCGTGCCAAAGCCCTTGCTCGTCGCATACGCCGTCGTAGTCAGAGGGAGTCTTGGATTAATTTCATTTCATCCATCACACCCTCCATTTCTAGTAAGCAGTTGTGGAAAAAAGTCAAGGCTGCTAATGGGATCTATCGTGAATTTTCCTTTCCTGTTTTAAATACGGGAAATGTGACTCATTCCGCCCCATTAGACATAGCCAATACTCTCGGGCACGCATTTGCACAAGTCTCCGCAACAGATTCTTATAGCACTGACTTTGTGGCGATTAAGAATCGCGCGGAGCGAACGTCTTTGCGTTTTACTGCCTGCAGTACCCTTCCATACAATTCTGAGTTCAGGATGTTTGAGTTGGAAACCGCCTTGTCTCGGGCACATGACACCAGTCCGGTCCAGATGGGATCACATATAATATGCTTCGCCATTTGAATACCACTTCCCTTTCCCATCTTTTATTTTTATTTAACAGAATATGGACTGAGCAGAAGTACCCTTCAAAATGGCATGAAGCTACTGTGATTCCTATCTTAAAACCTGGCAAAGATCCATCCATTCCTCTGCACTACAGACCAATTGCTCTCACGAGCTGTCTATATAAGACCTTTGAACGCATGGTCAATGCTCGTCTCGTCTTTGAATTAGAGAAACAAGGATGCATCTCCCCTTTACAGAGTGGTTTCCGCAGAGGTCGGTCAACCTTTCACAACCTCGTCTTACTGGAAACCCAAATACGCAACCCATTTGTCAAAAGGAACCATCTTGTCGCTATATTCTTTGATATAGAAAAAGCATATGACCGTGCATGGCGCTATGGCATACTTTCAACACTTTTTAACTTTGGTTTTAGGGGAAACTTACCCATCTTTTTAAGGAACTTTTTATCTCATCAAACTTTTCGAGTTCGTATGGAGAACTTTTATTCAAATCATTTTATTCAAGCTGAGGGTGTTCCTCAAGGAAGTATCCTCAGTGTCGCACATTTTATCATTCATCTCAGTCAAATCTTAAATTTTTTGCCATCATATGTCCATGGAAGCCTTTATGTTGATGATCTGCAGATCTCATGCCAAGGTAGCAATATGAACACGATAGAGCGACAACTACAAAATGCGGTGAATAAGCTCGTAGCTTGGTGCGATAAGAATGGACACACTATTTCTGCAGAGAAGAGTCGTTGTGTCCATTTTTGCAGGAATCGTAACATTAATCTAGATCCAAATATTCATATTCGAAATGCGCCTGTTCCAGTGGTGAATGAAATACGGTTTTTGGGAGTGATTTTCGATCGTAAACTCACCTTCCTTCCGCATATCTTGCATCTGCGGAAGAAGTGTGAGAGATCTTTGAACATTCTAAAGGTCCTCTCCAGAACATCCTGGGGTGCCGATCGAACCTCCCTTTTCCGTATTTACCAAGCAGTCATTCTCTCCAGTATTGATTATGGGTGTATGGTTCTGCCCGTCCTACTGTTTTGAGGCGACTGGATACCATTCACCACTCTGCTTTAAGGATCTTCTCTGGAGCATTCCGTACCTCTCCAGTGGAAAGCCTGTGCGTTATTTGTCACCAGCTACGGCTTCATTTAAGGCGACAAAGAATTTCCGCCTTGTATTTCTTTAGAGCACAATCTGTGCCAAAGCACCCAATAAGTCAATTAACATTTCCAGCTTTTCTCCACAGACTCTATGCTGCTCGTCCCTCTCATGTTCTGCCCTTTTGCGAGAGAGCCAAAATGCTTCTACATGACTCGGACTTAAATAATGTTTCTGTTCAGCTCTCTGATTTCTTTACTTTTCCACCTTGGGAAATCTCACAATTTTCATTTTTAAATCCATTTTCAGGATTTGATAAATCTTCAATTGCCCCGGTTACTTTTCAACAACTTTTTCATCACCATCGCTATCAGTATTCCTCTTTCGTAGCAATTTTTACAGACGGCTCGAAATCAGATGGACATGTTGGTTGTGGTGTAGTTTCTCCATCTGATACACTGAGCTACCGTCTGCATAATTTTTGCTCTGTTTTTACTGCTGAATTAGTGGCAATTTTCTGTGCTCTCCGGGAAATTTCGCCTTCCAATCAGCGTCAGTTTATTTTTTATACGGATAGCATGAGTGCTTTGCAAACTCTTTCTCATTATGACATTCAAATGCATCCGGTTGCTTTAAAAATTTTATCAATTTTACATTTTCTTCGTAAAGAAGGTTTTTCTATTATTTTCTGTTGGGTTCCGAGTCATGTGGGCATTTCTGGTAATGAAATAGCCGATTCTATTGCTAAATTTGCTTCTACCTTTCTAACACAAGACATCCCTTACAGTGATGTCAAGAAGTCTTTTGTTTCCCATCTTCATACTACTTGGCAGAACAATTGGGATCTGCAGATGAACAACAAGCTGCATTTTGTAAAGCGCTTTATTAATATGTGGCCTATTCTCCCTATACGAGAGTTGGATGTCAAATTGTCTCGCCTCCGTATAGGGCATACTCGTTTCACACATAAGCATCTCATCTTTGGCGAAAGGACACCTGTGTGTCCCACATGTCATTTTTATCATTACCAATTTTCCACCTACAAATTATTTATTTATTTAACTGCATCTTTCTTCTGTCTTCGAAGAATCAAAATCCTCTGAGAAGGAGCAATTTTTACAATATAAACAGTAGTTGCAGAATAACTCAAAATGAAGTTTTTCTTCCAATTGTTGTTTCTTCATTGTTGTTACATCCTGTGCAAATCAAATACTCAAAATACTTATAAGCATTTCAATTTCAATAATACTGAATCCAGTTAATTATTTTTATACTCAGTATCCTCTTTGAAATGTTCTTGAAAGCACTGCAGTCTTTTTTTCACTACATGCCAACATTACTTCTGCAGATGTTCCATCAACAGAAGTTAATACTTCCTTGGTCATTGAGAAAGGATTGCTTTTTTTTCGATACGCCAATACTTTCCCACACATTTCAATGAGAACAATAGGAATCGAGATAAAAAAGAATTAAAAGTTAAACGATATTCAGCGAAAATAACTGTAACAAAACGAGCGAACACTTGAAATGTAAACATAAACAAAGTTCCAAACGAATGTTGTAGACAAACTTTCGTACAAAAAAATACCCCTCAGGGGCTCACCTTCTCTAGGTGGGTACGGGTGTCCCAATCCCGAGGTTCCCAGGGTTCTTTACTCCTTTCCAGTTTACCCTCCCCATTGCCTTCTGCTTTTTGCTGCTTTCTTCCATCCCTCGACGGCAAGCGAGGGAGCTCTCCATGAGAAGCTGTTGCCACTCTGCTTGCTGCTTGCTTCTCATGGACAGCCAAAACCCCCACGTGTTGGCCGTGCGTGGCGACCCTTTGGACGGGTGGTGCACTGTTAGTCCCCGGAGTATCAATTCGGCTGGTATCCTTACCGTCTGGTTAGTCTGCTAGGGATCAAGCGAAAGGGTCATTCTCTAGGGCTTGGCGCTAAGGGTGGTCAACGTTCCTGGAGATGACTCTGAGCGTATAGGTCCCGGTTAGCACCAAGGCAAGCGCTGAGGCGGGAAATCTCCAGAGCCGGTGGCTGCCTTCCCTTGTTGGGCTCGGTGGTGGGCGGTGCCATCGAGGCGTGAATTTGCATTGTATCTTGTATGGGCAGGAAAAAGAACTCTGCCTTCAGTGGGCAGTATATTGATGAGACAAAACAAGTTGATAAATTTTTTGACACCTTCTTTATTTAAAACGAATTACGACCAATAACGCCCCTCAGGGGCACATCTTCTTCAGATGTGACGGGATTCACGACCCCGAGGTACCCTAGTGTCTTGTCTCCTTTCGTTTTTTCCTCCCCTTGAGTTTATTGCTTTCTTTCTTTTCCCTCGAGGGTAGGCGAGGGAGCTCTCCATGAGAAGCAGTTGCCGCTCTGTTTGCTTCTTGCTTCTCATGGACAGCAAATTACCCCCACGTGTTGGCCGTGCGTGGCGTCCCATTAGACGGGTGGTACATTTAGGTCCCCGGTGTATCAATCGGCTGGTATCCCAGTCGCATGGCTGGTCTGCTCAAGGGGATCAAGCGAGAGGGTCACTCCTTGGGCTTGGCGTTAAGGGTGGTCACTGTCCCCTGGGGTGACCCTCAGTGTATAGGTTCCGACTAGCACCAAGGTAAGCGCCGAGGCTGGGAATACCCAGAGCCGGTGGCTGCCTTCCCTTGTTGGGTTCCGTGGTGGGCGGTGCCGTCGGACCCGAATTACTTACAATATCGCATGGGTCTTTCATCTAATCAACACAGTAATGCTTTTTCTAAATTTTTTATTATCAGTTCTGAAACAAACATTGACTTAAAATCTACATCCCTATTTTGATACATAAAACAATGTTGGCATTAGTTGGAGACGTAAAGTCAATTAAAAAGTTAAACAATGGAAATCTACTGATTGAAGTTTTAAATTCTAAACAGGCAGAAAACTGAATAAAACTAGAGAAAATAGGAAATATCCAAGTAAAAGCCAGTCCTCATACACTGAACCACCCCAAAGGTGTTGTTTCTGAAAGTGAATTCCAGAGAGATCTCGAAGAAGATCTCCTGGATTGTTTAAAAAAACCAAAATTTAATAGCTGTCAAAAGAATCACTATTAAACGAAATGGCCAAATTTTTCCCACCAAACATCTGAGCCTCACGTTCAACAACCCAACGTTACCAAAAAGTGTCAAAATAGCCTACATAAACTGTCCAGTGAAACCTTATATACCTGATCCCATCCGTTGTTTTAAATGTCAAAAGTTCGGTCACACTATTACAGCTTGCAGATCAAATAAAGAAAATTGCGCCCGCTGCGCTGTTCCAGATCATAATAGCCAAACCTGTAAATCTACCACACCAAAATGCTTTAACTGTTCCGGTGAACATCCAAGCTTTTCCCGCTCCTGTCCACGTTACAAATTAGAAAAAGAAATTCAAACAATTAAAATAACAAAAAAAAAAAATTCATTTCAAGAAGAAAAAAAGATAGTAATGGACAGAACACCAAAAACAAGTATTTCATATTCTTAAGCACTAAATTCTTCAGCTACACCTCTAGTTCAAAACAGTCTCCAAATTCCACAATTACAAAAAAATGCCATAGGAAATACATCTGATACTCCTACAATAATAAATCCAACTAGTGATAACGAAACAATAACAATAGAAAAATCTGTCTGGCTGGCGCTTCTTGCCATTAAAAAATCATGGGAGGAAAAATCGCACTCCTCTCGTATCTCTAACACTCCTTTAAACCCAACCCCTACAATAGCTCTCCCTCGAGGGTAGGCGAGGGGGCTCTCCATGAGAAGCTGTTGCCACTCTATTTGCTTCTTGCTTCTCATGGACAGCAAATTACCCCCACGTGTTGGCCGTGCGTGGTATCCCATTAGACGGGTGGTACATTTCGGTCCCCGGTGTATCAATCGGCTGGTATTCCAGCCATTTGGCTGGTCTGCTCAAGATGATCAAGCAAAAGGGTCACTCCTTGGGCTTGGCGTTAAGGGTGGTCACTGTCCCCCGGGGGTGACCCTGAGCGTATAAGTTCCGGCTAGCACCAAGGTAAGCGCCGAGGCTGAGAATACCCTGAGCCGGTGGCTGCCTTCCCATGTTGGGCTCCGTGGTGGGCGGTGCCGTCGGGCCTGAATATATACAAATGTCGTATGGGCAAAAAAAAAGTCTGGTCCCTTCAGTGGGCAACGAATCGATACTTCTTCTAAGCGAAACAATGTTCCAACATTTTTTGTAATCACACGAATTTCAAAAAAAAAAATGAAACTTTTCATGGTGTATCGCCTTTCTTGGTTGAGAAGGCGATTACAGGTAGCGTAGGCCATGTAAAATCGACTAAAAAACTTCGGTCTGGTGACCTTCTTGTGGAAGTGGAATCCCCGAAGCAAGCCAAAGAAATATCAAAAATAAAAGCACTGTCAACTATTCCCGTTACTGTTAAACCACATGCCACATTGAACTCGTCTAAGGGAGTTATTTCCTGTGGGGAGTTACTCAACGAATCGGAGGAAAAAATTACCGAAGAATTAAAAAGTAAAAGGAGTGATCCATGTGCGTCGTATTACGATACGGAGAGATGGCGAACTCCTCAATACAAAGCACCTGATTTTAACTTCCGACACCAACAAATTACTTGAACATATTAAGGCAGGATATATGCGCCTTTCTGTTAGGACATATATACCAAACCCACTCCGCTGTTTCAAGTGCCAACGGTTCGGGCATTCGAAAACTTCTTGCCGCGGGACACTCACCTGCGCCCGTTGTGCAGAAGTCGGACATGAAAGTACCGATTGCACCCGTACAGAGAAGTGTGTTAACTGTAAGGGGGAGCACACTTCGTTTTCTAGAAACTGTTTTGCCTGGAATCAGGAAAAAGAAATTATAACCACAAAAATTAAAAAACAAATCTCGTATCAAGAAGCATGGAAACTTGTGAAATCCCAGACGCCTACACCCGGAAATAGTTACGTTTCTGTTGCAAAGAAATCAATTTCTGCTCCTTCCGCCGGCTGAAATAAAGATATCTCTGTTTCTATTTCTAAACCTTCTGATTCCACTACAAGATCATCTCCTCCAATAACCAACTCGCTAATTTCTTCTTCTCCATCTGTTGCTCCGGTCAGTGAAGAAGCTTTGGCTTCGCCGGACTTCACTGATTTTAAACCTGTTTCAAACAGAAAAAGTTGAAAAAGAACTCTCCTATTAAAACAAATAATACCATCTCGGAAAAGATCTCAATATTTTACACGACCTCTCACCGTGAAGTCCCCAACTCTATGACAGCAAAGGATAACATATCTACCCATCAATCTGCATTGAAACCTTCTGTAATCGCCAAACCTACTTCTGTAGACACTGAACTTCTACCAATGGCTGTCCTCCCTCCATTGGAAAAAGCACTTTTACAATCTCGGGCATCTGATGCTGATGCCGAGATGAGCTCCTCCTCTTTATCAGAAGAGGATGCCTTGGAGTATGACATGTCGGAGGACTTGGAAGACTCACTTGCAGTTACCAGTCCTCCACCCTCTTCCAAACCTGAAAAAGCAGACAAGTACAAAAACAGGTAGCATTTTTGCTTCTCTGTTTTGTACACTGTTTAACTTTTTTTAAAGGATTTTTTGAAAAAAAAAATGACCTGCGCTGAATTGTTTTCTTTCAACTAATTTATTTAGTTCTTTAATATTTTAAACATTTCATTTATTTGTCCCTCGAATTTTCTTTGGTCTTTGCGCACCATGTGATATTTTAAAACATACTTTACATCTGATATATTTTAAAACTTGTGTTTTATCTTTCTCACCGTTCATCTTTTCATTTCTGGCAACATGATTTTATCTTTTCATATGTAACTATGAACTTCAAATTTATTTTAGAATTCTATCTACCACTTTTCATATCGCACCATATATTTTAACACCGTGATCCTGCTTATCTACCATACGTTTGGCGCAGTTTAGCCAAAAATGGCTCTTGCGCCATTAAACCTCATACAACCAACCAACCAACCTACAATAGCTCTCCCAATTGTTCAAAGTAGTGATTCTGAGACAAATAATCCCGTACCTCCCACAAAAAAGTCATTAAATATTCCAATAGCATCTAATGCTACTACACCCACACCCAGTACATCAGCATTATCGGAAAACAGTTCCATTTTTGAAAAACCAAAAATTAAAAGACCTCGTGACAATAAAAAATTAGATCAATAGAATTAGAAAAATTAGACAATAAGAAATTAGAAATCAAATCAGTTAGCACAAGCCAAAGAGTCAAAAGAAGATAAACGTGCGCGCATATTTGCAGCAAAAAGAGATCAAACTTCTCTTGGAGATGGATCCCTCTCCACAGAAGATTTTTTAAAAGACTCTTTTAAAACCAATAAAATAGGTGACGATGATGATAGCGACTCCTTACTTAAAGTCCATCCATCTGAAGATGATATGTCGACTAGTGAGGTCGATGAACCTCCGCTTTCCTCTTGGTGTTTTTCCTTTGGGTGGTTCTTTCCTTTTTTTCTTGTGCCCTTCTCTTCATGGCTACTTTTATCTCATGGAACTGTGGAGGTTTTATGAGCAAGTCCTCAGAATTAAAAGATATTATAAACAAACACCACCCCGCCTGTATAGCAGTTCAGGAAACATACCTTAAAACAGATAAACATTATATCCGAAATTACAAAATTTTCAGTAAACACCACAATCATGACAGGGCTTCTGGTGGCGTCGCTATTCTTGCAGCTACTCATATCGCGTCCATACCTCTAACCCTAAACACAAATCTTCAAGCTGTGGCTATCCACATTCAGTTACAATCTTTGGTAACCGTCTGCAGTCTGTACTTGCCCCCCTGTCAACATATCAGTCAAACCGACCTCAATAATCTGATCTGTCAACTACCATCTCCATTTATTATTTTGGCCGATTTCAACGGCCTTATTCCTTTATGGGGGAGCACTGATTCGAACTCTCGTGGCCCTCAAATCGAACAGCTTCTTGCAGACCATAATGTATGCCTATTAAATTCTGATGAAAAAACACATTTCCACCTACCAACACGAACATTTCATTCAGTTGATCTCGCCATTTGCTCTCCATCCTTATTACCTTCTTTCAGTTTGACAGTTGATAATGATCTTTATAATAGTAACCATTTTCCATTAATCGTTACAGACAATAGACACAACCCAAACAATTCTTACCGTCCACCCAAGTATGCATTAAATGCCGCAAATTGGCAAAAGTTTACAGGTCTTGCCAACATCAATTCAGAAACAATTAAATCTGCAACAATCGATGAAGCCCTGAGTTACATTGTTAATACTATAATTGAGGCTGCAGATAGCTCCATTCCTAAAACATCGGGGAAACGGAGGAACCAAAGCAAGCCCTGGTGGAATGCGGATTGCCAACAT
>BGPR01028661.1:0-19818 GCA_013235015.1 Araneus ventricosus | reverse complement strand
TAATACCTAACGGAGAATCTATAATTATATAACCTATAATATTATATAATTATTGATTATACTAGTTTAATCCTATTTTTTATTAATTTTGTTTACAACAATAACATTTTTTTTAAATGTCAGTAATGCAGCATTTTAATTTTCATCCCCCCATGAACAAACATTATTTTCTTTTATTTTAGATCCATAATGTATACAATGCGGGCAGCGGAAACATTTATATAGCGTATTGTGGCCCATCAACTTCAAGGGAAGAAATGGTAAGGAAATTATCTCTTTTAGGGGAAACTAGGGATACTTGACCTATGTGATTTTCTCACCTTGATAATTTTTTCTCATAATTAATAATTTTTGTGTGCCATTTTTATTTCACCTTCGGTCATATGGTCTATTAAAGGGGGGCTTTTATTCCAGGCTTGAAAAGCCATCGTATTAGTGTGTTGGTAATTATATTTTGGGGGTACAAAAGAAAATTTTCACTTTTTCATTCGTAAGTGCATAAAAAGGTGACTATTGAATATATGATGAATTAAAATATTTAAGCATATTTCTAGCTTTAATTTGATATGCTATGTTATGCAGAAACTTAATTCTAAGTGGTTTAATTTTTAGATTATTTCGAAAATTCAAGTCAGGGATACTTGACACCAAGGGCGGATCTAGGAATCTGTTAAGGAGGAGGCTACTGCGGAAAATTTTCTAAAAGTTTTTGTAATCTTAAAAGTAAAAATTAATTAATTAAATCAATTATTAATTCCAAATTAAATAAATTTTTAAATGAAATTTATTAATTAAGTTTATATTAATTATATCTTAATAAGTATTTTATATTAATAAAATTTTAATTGATTAAATTTTAATTAATTAAACTGACGTAGAAAAATTTTAATTAATTAACCTTTGTTTATTAAATATATACAAGGGCGGAATATCAAGAATTCCTAGAATTCTTCATGGATACTGTGGAAAAACATTTTTCGTATTTTTAACTTCAGAAAACGTTATATAGTCAACTAAAATTGTTTTATTTTATTTTTGCACTCAAAAAGTTTTCTCCTCCTTACAAGGTTGCCAATTAGTCGTGGCCAATCTCCTTGCCTTTTTTTGACAAGATATGGCAATCTAACCACACTTTCCGATTTTGCTAGCCATATTAAATTCTAATTTTAAATGACACCCCGAACTATAAAAAAAAAACTTGTACTTTCAAGCTACATGAATATCATTTTCGTTGGAAAGTGAATTCCTCGATGGCATAAAGCCTTCCAGAGGTAAAATCCCATAAAATTCTATGTTAAACTTTAACTCTATATCTGAAATAAAATGATTAGCTATAAGTATAGGTCACTTATGTTAAATATACACAGCATTGATTCAAGGAACATTTTCTCTAGTGGTTTCCTTGCCAAATCTTCTAGGAACCCTCATTTTGTTGTTAACATCGTCAAACGCACTTTGTCCGAAAGTTAAGCAAAGATCGTATAATGGAAATAATTTGGAGTTAATACCGGTGCAGTGGTTCAAAATCAGTTGTGGAGAATTGTATGACGCACAATCGTAGGAACTCACGCTTTACAGTGAAAATTCGGCCAAGGGCAGTTTTAAGAGAAGAACCACGAAGAGATGAAGATGAAAATTATTTGGTCTCAAACCGTTTCACGGAAAGCCGATAATGATTTGTGATTTTCATTAATGAGTTTTCTGTGTGCAATTCTTGCATAATTTTCGTAAAAATAGCACGTATAGTTGGCGGGATAAAATATTTTTTAAAAAGAAATCCACCAGTTTTCCGCATTTTTTTTTGCTTATATCATTTAGAGCAGTATTTTCCAACCTTTTCTGTTGTGAGGACCATCTGTTGTGTAAAAAAATATTTTGAGGCCCACTATCTAAATAAACACGTGAAAAAAACGCAAACATATATATATACAGTGTGTCCACACTTATGGTGGTCCAATAGCTAATTTCTAAACCGTTAGAGATAGACATATAGTTCCAATTGGAAAAATGCCGCTGATTAGTAAAAATCATGAAATCATGAATCATAGGGCAGCTTATTTAAAATTTACTGCTCAATATCGTTACTATTCAGAAAGATATCGGCATTGCAGCCAAGTGAATTTCAGTGGTGTTCTTAGAGAAACTAAATTATGAGGGTTTTTCCTCAAATTTATACTGTGAAACGGGGTTGCTTTGCACCGATTCTCTAATTTCGAGATTATTTACATATATTTCTCTAAAAGAAAATTTTATCTGATTTTTATCTCGTTGAGTGATTACTTGAGAAATGATTTGCAACAAAATTTGGATGATACAGTAATTTAATAATAAATTATAATTTTTCGAAATTTTGGCGTAAAGTTACCTCATTGGTGGAGATTAATTGCATCGTTTTTTTCGGTATATTTCAATAACAACTCACTGTGTGCAATGTTAGATATATTTATTGAAACGCTGGGTGGAAATATACAAGAAAATACATTTTATAAATGCCTGATTATAATCAACAATTTTCTGCCTTTGCATTCGGTGAAATCAGAATTGCGTTTTAGAAATACTTTTTCCTAATTATTGCCGGATGTGTTATTAATATACCTATCTATTAGCACACCTTCTTAGTATTATAAGTATTTATTATAATTTTAAGATCTATACACTTTTAACAGAAAAACCGAAGTCACTGAACTGGTCTATACAAATTAACCAGGGGATTATTAGGTTTCTTTACATGAAATATCTTTCGATTGTAACAAACGTTTCGCTTACGTACTAAAGAACCAAAAAAAGTTTTTTTTTTCTTTAAGAGTACAGTAACCTTGTGAAATGGCACTAAAGCAAGCTTCTAGGCTCTCTGGAGAGAATTCCATATAATTACAAATCCCTAACATCCTTTTATACTCCCTAGGCATACCTGAAGCCAAATCAAGCATTGTTCTTTTTATTCTTTTATGGAAAATAAATTTTTAAAAACATCTGGGGTTGCTTTGTACTGCAAATTTCCATGGTGCAAAGAAACCCTATTTTTCGGTGCGGTTACCCCACGACCGAAAAACATTAATTACAATTCAACTAATAAATATAACTGGCATCCAAAGCAACAAAATTAAAAGCTAGGTTCATTATCTTTCACATTTAAATGCACTTGTTTTCAGAAAAAAAAGTTTTGCTTCTTCTTTAACCTCTTGAATGAAGATTAAATACGTTTAAGGAATGAAATACACTATTCAGTGTTGCCATGAAACGAGAAAAAATTTTGATCTCATACCCCTAATCAGATGGCTTCTATTTCACTATTCTACAAAAATGTAATACTACTACAAAGTTACCTCCACGAGTGCAAGTATATTCTAAGCTTGAATTCTCCGCATGGGTATTTAACGTGTTTCCTACCAATCCAATATAACTATTCGAAGATTCGAATTTAAAAAGTATCAAGTTATTTTCTTAACAGGAAGTTTCCTTTCTTAAAACTGCATCAGCATAAGCGATCGCCTCATAGTTATATATTAGTGCTGTATTATTTCGCAGTGCATGTATACAAGGACAATCAGTGAGAGCCGACCAAAGTCCTGCAACAAACTTCTTGAACCCCGGAATTATCGCTCACCACCCAGCTCAAAGAACGACAAAAATAAATAAATAAAAACACATCGTATGGGAAGGGACTGGGGCTCTGCAAATACGCACGTTTGTCTGACTTGTTACTAAATTATAATGGCTTTTCTGGGAAATCAAATAAGAAAAGTTTAAAAAAATTCAATACATTGAATTCTGGACAGTCTGTGACTTCAGATCCAAAGGCGGGCTTGAGCCCTCAAAGCCCCCCTGGATCCGCCCTTTCTTGACACTAGAAAGTTAGGGAAACCTGACCCTATCAAAAGCTATTGCAGCTCCGATGTCTTAACCGACCGAAGCACATTTTGTGGTTAGGATCAGTTTTCTGGTGCGTGGAGTTTGTTGGCAAAATGGCAACTCAAATATAGAGAATAATTGCTTAAAAATTGTTTGGCTAGTAAATATTTACTGAATAAAAATTATTTTCAATTAGATTATTTAAAATAATGCAAATAATTATTTTAACAAGAATTTTAAAAAGAATTGAAATTTAATCAATATATTTTCCCCCGCATGAAAGAAAGTTTTATTTATTTATTTATTATTTGAATAAAAATCCTGTTAGTCCTGAGAATGTTAATCTATGGAAGTTAATTATTGATAGGTGCCAAAGGTTAAAATTATATCTGTATTTCAATTATTAATTGAACACTAGTGCTGAAACATGAATACAATAATATGCAATTTTGCAACACTTAATTGAGCAAGTACCTACCATTACAGTCACAGGCACCTAATAAATACTTGGTCACTAAAGAAAAACGCTGAAAACATTTTTATACATTGCATTGTAACAAAATAGATTCAATAAAAACGAGAATTTTGAATTTAAATCCTTTCTTTAACAATTTTTAATTTAGAAAATTACTGGCAACAACATTTTAAGTTAAGAGAATAGAAATAAATAAATTTTTAGAGATGCACAACTCAAAAGACATTTTGCAGTCAAAAAATGGTAAAAACAGATTACATATATATGTATATAAATTTTTAGCAAAATCTTAAACAAATTAGCAAATGTAAAAAATTACCCTTTCACAACGACCATTATGAATTGCATTTGTACTGCATGAGAATTAAACCAGACTTGCAATCATGTACTTTGGAAGATACTGAAATTATTTGATATGTGAACATAATGTTCTTTGACACAAATGAAAAATTTCTTGAATCAGTTGAAGCAAATACACTTCAAGGTATAGCATCATCACTTGCAGTCAATTTATCATGGAAAACCAAGTTTTCCCTGAATTACTATGAACTTGGTAACTCATTCCTGCACATATACTTTGTAGTATATACTTTCACAAGTAGCATCACTCGTTCTTAAACAACGGAAATTGAAAAGATGAAAACCACACAAACAAACTTAGATGCATAACACGGTGGCAGAACTTTATACAAAGGAAAGTAATTGCTGCTTTTCATTTTTCAAAATGCCACAACAATCTCATTTACTTTGGCAAAACTTTTTCTGTAAAGCACACATACGGAAAGCAAAATTGCAATACGTGCAGAAGCAAGTTCAGCTTCAGATCAGAAAGCAATCGATTTGCTCTATTGAGAAATCAACGGTTTTCTCTCTTGCATACTGTCATGGAGACATCATACTCAAAACGAAGCATTTCTTTCTTTTTGGAACAACGTAAAAAACTGCAAAGGGCAAGCACCGAGAGGCCAAACGGCCCTCGGGCAACGCACGCTGGTGGAACCACTTCGAGCAAGTCTGTACCCGTCAAATTCAAAAATCACACAAAGGAATCTCTTCCGATTAGGCGACACTTACTTTTTTACGCACAAATACATCCGCGAAACAAGACGGCGAGTAAATAGTCTCGTTGAATAAATTTGATTTATAATTTAATTAACTTGAAACGTTAAATGAAAAGACATCAAAAGTAAAGACAATTAATATTTAAGTCGATTACTCAGAAAATGATTAAGAAAAATTTAGATATTTAATAAAACTGTTAAAAATTACGGTTAAAATTTCAAAAGTTGCCAGAGATGCCACAAGATTCGAAAGAAACACTGGTGGCGAAGAATTAAATAATTAAAAATACTGATAAAACCGAAAAATGATGTAGATGCAATTTTTGCAATCTAACAAATCCTTTCCTCGAACTATTTGTCATTGTTTGGTTTTATTTAACGTTTCGCCATTTCTATTGAGATTGTCTTTCTTTCTTGATTTGAATTTTCTCTTAAATATATTTTTATTCTTTTGCTCTCAATTTTCTTTAAATAGAAGAACCGAGTAAGTCTATTAAGGTTCTCTAATTTTAGCTTTGTACAATATTTTTTAGATCTTTTTTCCATTTTGATGGTATTCTTTTCATTCCAATTTTCCAAAACCGGCATTTCTTCAACGCGCTAACGACGCTGCTAGGCCCACTTCTGTAATTTTTATCATTCAATTAAATCAATATTTTAATTCTTTATTAAATTTTGAAATAATTTAATAATTAAATTTATTTTAATGACTATACTAATTTAACTAATTTTATTAATAACAACTGCTTTTATAGATTCCATATTTTTTTATTAGTTTCATTTATATTTTTAATATAATAAATACCTTTAATAAGAAATACCTTTTGTAATTCGGCAGTATTAAACTAATATCTGAATTTCGAGAACATTCAAATTATCAAAAGAATTTAAATACTCTCTAACTTTTGGGATACTTGACCGTACGGGTAGGGATACTTGACCCTAGGCGATTTCATGAAATATATTTTTTAATGATAAAATGAGATATCAGTTTCCATCAGTACATCTACCCTTCTTAAAAACAAATCTTTTATAAGATGATAAAAATTCAAATATTCTAGAAATATAAAAAAAAAAGGTAAAAGTACGGTCCATAGTTTCCCCTAATATCTCACGGAGAACCTATAATATTATTGTACTGTATTGCAGGATGAATTAACAGACTTTTTTTTAAAAAAAACACTTTTATTTTAACATAATTTTCACCAAAATACCGTTCATTCGCTTTAACTATATACATCAGTCATTACATTTCGGTCTCTCTACATTAACATTTTTTTAAACCTTAAAAACAACTGACATCTTTTATCCTGCGTTGCTAAGCAACGCTCGTAAGACAAATATCATATTGTCACACTAAAACGTTTTAGAAAGAAAACTTTAGAAATAACTAACTATTTTTGTAATAAATATCACATTATATAAATAATAATTATACTAATAGCCTCCTATTTTATAATACATTTGATTACAAAGACAATTTTTTTTAAATGACAGCAATGCAGCCATATGATTTTCATCCCACCATGGAGAAACATTATTTTCTTTCCGCATTGTGTAGATCCATGATGTACATAATGCGGGCAGCGGAATCTTTCATATAACGTATGGTAGTGCGTCAACTTAGAGCTAAGAATTGGTAAGCAAGTGTACACTTTTTTCATCTCCCTTGTGTCCCTTGTTTTCCCTCCCTTGTGTTCCCTCACGGAGAACCTATAATATTATGCAAATAATAATTAATAAGTAGAATTCTGTGTTATAATACATTTGATTATAAAAACAATTTTTTTATATGTCAATAATGTAGCTGTTTATTTTCATCCCTCTTATGAAATTTTTACTTGATTTTTTTATTTTAGATCCATAATATATACAATGGGGGAAGCGGACAGTATCATATAATGTATGTGACAAGTGACACCAATATTCACAGAAGACTGGTAAACAAGTTTGCCCTTGGAGCACCTATAATATTATATAAATAATAATTATACTATAGTTGAATCCTATTTTTTAAATTCATTTGATTTTGGTTTTTTTAATGTCAATGATGTATTTGGTTTTCATTCCTCCCATGAAACAAATTACTTTCTTTTGTTTTAGGTCAATGATGTACGCAATGCGGGCAGCGGAGCCATTAATATATCGTACAAGAATTGCGGTTCAAGAAATATTTGCGGAAAATTGGTAAACAAGTTTGCCCTTCTGAAACCTCACGAAGAAGTATAATATTATATAAATAATAATTATATTATAGTTGACTCCTATTTTTTGAATAATTTTGATTGCAAAAGTAACAATTTTTTTTAATGTCAATAATGTAGCTATTTGATTTTCATTCCTCTATGAAAGAAATTATTTTCCTTTGTTTTAGGCAAATGATGTATACATTCAGGCCAGCGGAAACGTAATTGTATCATCTTCAAGCGGCGACAGTTGCGGACCATTGGTAAGCAAGTTTGCCCTTGTAATACCTCACGGAGAACATATAATATTTTAAAAATAAAAATTATACTATAGTTGGCTCCTATTTTTGGAATAATTTTGATTACAAAAGTAACAAATTATTTTAAAGTGAATAATGTAACTATTTGATTTTCATCTCTCTCATGAAACATTTTTGTTTTGTTTTAGGTCAATAATGTACACGATAAGGGAAGCGGACGGATTTATTTACAGTATGGGGTAGGTTGTTAAGAAGAAGAAGATGGAGTCTACAAAAGAAAGACGCCAAAGGGAATAATTTTGGTGGTGCGCCAAAGGATAGGTAAAGGCCTTTTATAAATTTAGTACCACACCCTACATCTATTGTAGATTATAGGTACGACGCCGTGGCAGCAACGAGTGTTCGTTCTGCGGGTCTGGAAAAGGGAGAATGTAGATCAAGAGTGTCAAACTCAAATGTTAGCACAGACCAAATAAATCTCTATATTTAAAATAATTGGCAAAACCAGAGGACAAGTTCTATAGCTAAACCACTTGACAGATTTCAACAATTTTTATTTCATATGGAAGTTTAAGGCCCCTAGATATGGCTTTAAATTTCGCTTGCCCCCCACTTCCATTTTCGAGAGAAATCGAAAAAATACTTTTCCACTGTACATTCCCTATTGGGAAAACCTTGACAGAGGCACCCAGCCCCAATCACAGGTCCAATTTCAAACATTTATATTTCATATGAAATCTTATGACTCATAGATATGCCATCAATGGTCGTCTACCAACCACCAGTTGTCATTTTTTGAGATATATTGCAAAATAAAACTTTGGTAGAATTTCTGAGCCCCTACAGCCGCCAATTCGACAATTTATTTTACCCATTTACAAGCATAGACACAGGTTATTAATAGTACAGGCAAACAGCTGATGGCTGAATCAGGCTAATAAGATTTAATTGTATGTGCGCCAAAAAAAACTTCAATTTTTATAGAAACTTAGATTTATTTCAAAAAACACAATAAAAAAATTAAAAGGGACAACGGTAAAATTAATATTCTCTTTCTGACACTTAGTATCTCTTCTGCTCTGCTATCTTCTCTACTTAGAAGGATATCTTATCCGTAGTGATTAACTTCAAAACCGATCCAAGGTAATATTGGAACTAGGACATAATTGATTGTACAAATAAGTAATTCCAAACATAAAAAATAAACAAATTAATATATACTTATCTGTTAGAAGGATTATGAAGCGAAACTCGCCAACAAGTAGGAACCACGCCAAATTCTGGTTTATACCGGTTGCTGTCATCGTATCGGATAATATTGCCAATGTTCGTGCTGGCGACAACTCGGAAAAGCAGTCGCCAACACGTTTTCCCTATAACCAATAAGAACCGAATAATTCATTATCATATGCTAATTTGCGAGTGTTGACAAATCTGATTGGTAAATATTTGTAAAATACAGGCATTACAATTTCACTGAGATTTGCTTTGAAATCGGAACAACACTGAATTACGATTGCCTGCATTTGCATACGGTTAGTTAATGATTCTATATTCGTTTGTAGAAAAATTCGTTTCGTTCCGTAGCACCAGAACACTGATGGTGTGGTCCGTTTTATTTTATTTTAGGATCCTAAAATGTTCGCTGCTAGTAGTAGGGGAAATGGTGCGTGTATGTAACACGACTAGAATGAACGACTAGACGAATTCCACGATTAAGATTTTTTTTCAGAATGTTTTAACAAAACATGAACTTTAATCTTTTTAATATTATCTATCTATATATAAAACGCTAACGTATGCGGAGCAGAAAAGAGGTTAATTTATCTTTTGCCGATTGCAACGATCGATTGGTTCACAAAACAAAACCAGTAGCCTCCTCCATAGTAGGCATAACTTCATTGTGATAACCTGTTACTATATTCGTTTTGGTGTAAGAAAAAAACGTTTTATCGTAACAAAATATGCTTAAGGTGAAGAATTTACAATATTTATTACTATATAATGAAACTTTGGATGAAATTATTCAAAAGAGATCAGTTCTTAACAAATTTGGGCGTCCTGGACTAGAGTAATTTGGCTCCCCATCAGAACCGTAACCAGGAATCTCAGCGCCTATGACCAAACGAAAATACTTACTTAATAAAACTATAAAGAAACAGAAAAAGCCACCTGTTCTCTGATCAGTGTCTAGCAGTTTGCACCTTTTCAAATTAGGAATTTGTAAGCCAGCTTCCGTCACCTCTTATCGTATTATTATTATTATGCATGATAAATTTTTACGCTTGCATTATAAAAAAGTATTTTCTTCTATTACATTATATGTATTTATTTATTATAAAAATGCAATAATAAACTAATACATAAATTAATACAACAAAAAATTATAAATCATTTGTATTTTATTTATCATCTTTTAAATTATTTATTGAATTGACACAAAATATGCATTTTAATTTATAGTATGAGAATAGTATTATTCAACTACACATATTTTATATATTTATATAATATAATGCATAACTTATAACAATAATATGTGTATATATGTATATAAACACTCTACACCTTACTTAACACTTCCATAATCATTTATTTAATTGATATTATTACAAATATGTAATGTCGATTTCTTGCCTCTCTGCTCTTTTAGTTGGGAAGAGAGTTTTACAAGGGTAATTATGGAATAACGGCTGCATTGTAGAATGTAGATTATAATGTAGCTTGGAATGTAGATTATTCCGAAAGGAGGTTTCTTATATAAGACACGTAATTTCTGCAGACGGTGTTAAACCAGACACGGACAAAAATTAAGGCAGTAGTTTATTGACCTCGTCCAGAGACAGTACACGATCTCCGAAGTTTTCTTGGACTTTGCACCTATTACCGTCGTTTTGTAAGAAATTTCTCTGCAATAGCAAGACCTCTACATAAATTAACTGAATCTGGATCAAACTTTAATTAGACCGAAGAATGCGAGAAATCTTTCAATAGTCTAAAGCAGGCTATGACAACTGCCCGAGTTTTGACCTATCCCCGGACTGACAAGGAATTTATCTTGGATACGGATGCTAGTCATGAAGGAGCAGGAGCCGTGCTTTCTCAGAAAATTGGCAACGAAGAATGTGTCATCACTTACTTCAGCAGGAGCTTGGGTAAGCCAGAAAGAAATTATTGTGCCACGCGTAAAGAATTACTAGCTGTAGTAAAACCTATAGAGCATTTAAATCACTACCTCTATGGACGGAAATTTCTTCTCCGTACTGATCATGCTTCCCTGAGATGACTTTTGAATTTTAGGGATACTGAAAGCCAGTTAGCTCCTTGTATTCTAAGACTTCAAGAATATGACTTAGAAATCCAGTATCGCAAGGGAATTTTTCAAGGAAATGCAGATGTATTCTCTCGAAGACTCTGTAAAGAGAACTGGAAACATTGCAAGAATGATGAAGAAAAGTTCGGAATTGTAAACAGACATTTCCGTGAAAGTTTTAACAACTGAGGATCCCTGGTCTTCAAGTAAGATCCAAAAGGCGCAACTTTTAACACTACAGTATACCCCGAACATGGATCCAGGACGGCTCCTTGCGGGTTGGGTATGTATATGTGAAACCTTATTGAAAGAAAGGCTTTAAAAAATTACAGACTTTATACAAGGCTTTAAAAAATTACAGACTTGTATAAATAAAAACGCACATAATACATTGTTGGTTAGAAGTTGCAGCCTCCAAGAGAACTTGAGGCTGTTTCTTCAATTGTTTATTGGATTATAATTTACATAGTGATGACGAGAACGTATTACTGAGCTAAAATTAAAATTAAAAATGTCTCTTTATAAGAAAAGAAGTGGAAAAGTAAAAAATTGTTAATTTATTCTTAATAGATCCTGCAGGTTTGAGACCTTGTTTGTCTTATTCAAGGGGAAAAAATTTCTGAATCCATGAAGGAGTCTACGCCAGATGTATTATTTTGTTTGTATTGAGATTTTAAAAGTTTTCATTTTTATTTAAAAAGAGACTAAGTTGAAGATTTTGAGTCTTGAAAGATTGTTGTTAAAAATATTTCTCCACCAGATAGTAGCTAGGTTTTTACTTGGTTTAGTCCAGTGATATGATACTGTTAGAAAGCAGGTCGTTCAAACGGCACAACTGGAAGATCTCGCTATTAGATCAATTCTGGAGAAGAAACTGAATTCGGAGGATCGACCATCTTGCCAAGAATTCGCTCCGGAGAATTCTGCAATAAAACTATACTGGGCTCTTTGGGACTCCTTATATCTTAAGGATGGTGTTTTGTGTCGTAGGTGGGCAAATGATGATGGAAGATCTTGTTGATGGCAACAAATTCTCCCGAAAAGCAGAATTCAAAAAGTTCTGCGAGAGAATCATGACACAGCGCAAGTGGAGGCCATTGTGTAGTCATGAAAAGGTTGAGCAAAACCCGAGAGAGATTTTATTTGGATCGACTTCGCGCCGACGTCGAAAAATGGTGCAGATAATGCCACGCTTACGGAGCCCGAAAAGGACACAAAACAAGAACTAAAGGTCGCTTACAGCGCTATAATGTTGGAGCACCTTTCGAAAGAATGGATTTGGATATTTTAGGACCTTTTCCTGTAACGACAAAGGGGAATTTGTATGTTCTATTATTGATGGACTGTTTTACTAAGTGGCCTGAAGCAATCCCCATTACAGATCAGGAAGCCTCGACTGTGGCTGAAGAACTTGTTCAAACCTATGATATTACATTCGGATCAAGGTGCAGATATTAATTCCACACTCTTTACTGAGCTTTGCAAACTTTTAGGAATTCTGAAGACTCGAACGACGGTGTTACATCTTGAATCCGAAGGCGTGGTCGAGAGGTTTAATCGAACGATTTTAAATCATCTGTCTTTATTTGTTTTGAAGAATCAGACTGACTAGGACCAAACTTTCTCTCCGCCTATAGGAACGCAAACCATAAAGTGACCGGATTCACTCCAGCAGATATGCTTTTTGGTCGAACACTGTGATTGCCGTGTAATATCCTCTTTGTGAGACCGAGTGATACGCCTTCTTCGCCGAATGAATACCTGAATACCTGAATAATTTAGAAGCGCGTTTGGAAAGCGTACATGCGTTTGCCAGAGAGCGAATTAAACTGGCCAGTCCACGAATGAAGACTCGCTACGATTACGGAGCAACAGACCATCATTTGAATGTCGGTGATCAAGTCTGGATGTATAACCCGAAGTGATAGTGGGGGTCTGAACTCGAAACTACAGCAGAACTGGGAAGGACCTTATACTATCGTCAAGAAACTCAATGATATTATCTACAGAGTTCAGATGTCACCTAACGCCAAGCCAAAAGTCATTCACATTAATCGGCTAGCTCCCTACCGAGCTACGGATCATAGTTCTATGTTATGAGACTGTCAGGACGTCAGTCTTTGCAGAGGGGAGCAGTGTTATAAAAATATAATTTTGCTTTCCTGCCTACTAGTCTTATGTTTGGGGAGAGAGTTTTACAGTGGTAAGTACGGGATGGCCGGGTTTGGACCCCTGACCTTGGCGACGAGCTTGACGTCAATTTTGACTATTTGGCGACCTTGGTGAAAATCGACCCTATTCTCGATACCTTTATTAGGAAAGAAAATACGCTTGAATGTGCGAGCAAACTGCATGTGACGTCACGGCCTGTCGGGGAGAATATATAATGGCCGCGCTTGGATCAGAGAGTGTTTGTTGATCGACTGGAACGAATTTGGAGTTTCTTATGCAGTGTGAGCTTGAAAGCTGTTGAACTGAGCACTATTGAAAGTGTTGTTATTGCCGTTATTAGTGGTTTGCTGACTGTTTGTGTTGCTAAATCTCAAAGTGCTGAACTATTATCACCTGTGAATTGTTGTCTGTTTTCTTTGCTAATCTGTGCAAGATGTATTGTTTCCGGTTATCTGTGCTTCGTGTTTTCTTTCATATTTCTAAATGTACCTTCATTCTAAATTATGCTGCGTGGTGGACTGTTTACACCATAAACCCACAAAACGATATTTTTAACAATATATGTAATAATTTTTGTCATAAAAATTACACATGATTCCGATGGTTATTACAATAATTGTATTCATTACGTGATTAGAAATTTTATATTTAATTATTGATATCGCATGAAAGAATAGCCAAATAACTACAGATATGCTAACTCTTAAAGTAAGGTGAACTCAATTTTTTCCTTATGAAATGCACAGTTAAAAATATTTATAGCTTTAGAAATTGTGGAAAGTATGGCTAATTTTTAATAAATATCACTTGACAATCTAATCCCGAAAAAAATTACTTTGTGTTTAAAACAAAACAAAGCAAGACATCATAGCTTAAGAATAAAGTAAAGATTTTGATTAAAAATTTATCTAAAATATGATTATATTTCTCAACAGAAGAAAAACTATTGATTTAAATATTTGATGAAGGAATGAAAAAGGATTGTCTAAAAATTCAAAAGTAAAAACTAACGTTGTAAATTATATTTCAATATATATATTTTTTAATTTGTTAAAGTTTTGGAAGGAGTTAATGTTCTTGATCATCTATGCCGGAAAAAAAGATGTTTCAATCAATACTTTTCATTTGATTATGATTCTTTTTTTGCAGCATTTAAAACATCCATATTATTAACGCTTTTTTAATTTTATACAAAGTAATATCGACAAGGGGCTGTGCTCCCTGCTCGCCAACCCCCAGGAGGATTGCATTGCATTCCTCCGGGATTTGCTTTGCAAACATTGCTCGCTTCGCTCGCTACAATGAAGACACTGCGTGTCATTGCACAGTTGGTATAAAATCTTTATATATATGTACATTACACATCCTGCTCGGCAGCCTCTAAGAATCACGTTGTGATTCTTTCGGGATCACTGTGTTATCCCGGCGCACTTCGCTCGCCATACAGTTATGTGTTTCTGCTCGTATTAGAAAATTATAAGTTCATTCATTACTAAAAGTAAATTTAAATTATTTGAAATTGCATGAACTGCTAAAATTAATTTTTCGTGCTTCTACAATTAAAATCTTCTGGTAGTACAGATATGTATATATATTTATGCAAATGTTATGAAAAAATTTCAATGTTAATATTTATAATTCAAAGTTGATTAAAAATCAAAATTATTTTCATCAATCAGAAATCAAACATTTAAAACTTCTTGTCATACACATTTGACTATTTCTTCAACAGTTTATTTCAACATAACTTCATTCCAACAAAATTTTAAATTTAAAACTGATAGGATATCATTTTTCCAAATCTTCAAAAAAATTGTAATACATTGCTTTTTCCACCAAAATTTAAAATATGTCATTTATACAATGAAATGTAGTTCAGAAAAGCTTCCCCACATGTATACATGCTTATTCCAATAATTATTTAGTCAAAAAAGGTGTAATGTTTCTTCAGTGTAGTCATTTGTGTTTTAAATCTCAGAAAATTGTAGTTGTTGTAGAATGATGTAACCCATCTCGCAACCTTTTATATAAAAAGAGACAGTTTAAAGAAAATAGTTTCTTGAAACATGCTCATTTTAACTATTTAAAATTAAAACCCATAATAATTATTTACTTTTAGCCTTTTATAATTGACTAGCTGTTACCCGCGACTTTGTGCACGAAGAATTTGAATTATTAATTTTTTTAAATTCTTCAGAAATATTTTTATTTTTATACTATTTTTGTAATCTCTCTGAAAATATTAAAAAAATAGTCACTTAAAATTATTTTTGCTCTTTTTTACATTTCTTAGATGTCAGTTCTTTAATTTGGGACTGATATAATTTTCTCAGAAAAAAATATTTGTAGAAAAAAAGGAAGAGAAAATTGGGAAAGTATCTATTCCACACGCCTAACCATGCAATAAAATTTTATTCGTCTAACGGACGGTTAAAAATTCAGATATAATGTATACAAATAAATTAACACATTGAAAAAAATCCACAAATACGAATAATAATAAAAAAATATACACATTACTTTCTATCCCTAGAAACTCTAAATACTGAGAACCTGTAATGGATTCCTTTTACACTTCAACAAAAAGTAGAAATATATTTCCATGATTTTACTCTGCTGTTTGAAAGTAGGAATTTAATCATAATTATTTGTCACGAACTTCGGAAGAAGCCGATAAGCCAATCAGTATTGAATACGGAGGCTATAACATTTCACCTTCAACCCTACCGAGAGAAACAGGGACCGTAAACCACAAGCTCTAGACACCCTAAGAAGTTAATGGATATATTATCACCCCTTAACTAAAACGATCTGAGCATGTCCAAGTATAGGGTATTGTGGAACTTGCGCACAGCCTCATTAGCGCTAAGTCATTAAGTAGTGTCCTTTGCGCACAAGCGGTGGAAAAGTTGCATTATTGTAAACTTTATCGATGTCTATATCATTTGGCGTGGCTTTGGCGCTTTTAAATCCATTGACATATGGAAATCAATCAATGTCAGTGCCCCGTGCTTCAATGATGCTTCCGTGGGAAAATTCTAAATATCTTAATAATTCTTATTTTCAAGCAAGCCACTAGTATCGATATAATTTTAATTAAACAATAAATCATCAATATAATTGAATCCTAATGTTAAATAAGTTTAAAATGTATGAATAAGATGAAAAAGAAATTGCTTCTCAACAAAATTGATTGAAAAAGTAACTCGTCTATAAATTTACTCTGCAAAAGTTATAAAAATGGTAATTTTGATATACGAAAAAATAATGAAGTCTAATAAAGCGAGTTCCAATTTTCAGTTTAATATAAATTTTATCTTTATCTATTGCTTCTTTTATTTAAAATAAGGAAAGAGAATGCACAGGACAAATTTTGAAATCAAGCTCAAACGAATATCAGTACTATTTCGCTGTTCCACTTAATCTTAAAATACTTTAATTTCACTTTAACAGAACAGTTTTCTTTAAGTATGTACCTCAATCCTATTAAGAAACAAATTGCGAGAAAATGTATATCATTTTTTAAAGTAGATAAAAGTCAAGTTTAATCATTGCAGAGATTACTACTTCAAAGGTTAAACGAAACAATATCGTTGATTATTACATTTTCAAAATGATTGGTGTCCAACACACTTTTGAAGTGCTCTTTAAATATATATAAAGTGCTACTGATTTCTCGATTAACTATGTTTTATTTTAATGAATCAAAGTTGCAAAGCACTGTTACCCTACTTTACCGTCTATCAGCATCCAAATTGTAAAATACCATTTACTTCCACATTATCATGAATTTTACAGTTAGAATTAATTATTTAAAAATCAATAAGCGATTAATTAAAAATCTGAATCATTTACAGCTAATGAAAAATAACAAAAAAAATTAATACAATATTTACAAAATAATAGTCAACTGCACTCAGATCCCGATTTAGACTTGATGGAGTCCTAAGCTGTATAAACCCTTATGTTTTCAGCATTTTCTTTTAAATTCCACCCCACAGTCTAAGAAATCTTGAAAATAAGCATGCTTTTCAATTATTTGAAAATATATTGCCTTTTAATTTTAAGAATTAATTAAGGATGAGTTTGCAAAATCACAAATATTATAGTAGAGAACCCTCTAAGTTTCAGTTGAAAGCATATTCTTTCGTGATTTCCCAAACATAAAATCGCTGATTGTGACTTAAAAAGATATACTAAACAACTTATCGTTTTCCATGCACGTGATGCTATTGTTTTGAAATTAGTTTGTGTTTCAATGAATGATTTTAAGAAACTAGTAAAATAACAGCAACTGGCATATATATGAAACAATTAAGTAATCTAACTAAAATTGAAAAGAAAGGACATTTTTAAATGAAAAATTTCATTTTGAATCAATTATTTAACCCATAAGCCAATATTTGAAACATATTGAATGCTCCATTACACTGAAAATAGGCAAAATAATTGCATGAAACTTAATTTTTTAGCAAAATAGTAAGCAATATGGTCAAAATAAATAAAACAAGATTCAAATAAATTTTAATATCAAATTCTGGTTAATTCTTTAAAAAAAACCAACAGTTCTCTTCCAAGATGATTGAAGATCACTTAAATTCTTTCAAATCTAAACTTCATCTCATTTTATTCAAAAGGAAAATTCTTTTCAATCATATCAGCCTACATTTTTCTTATATTAACTGATAGTCCTCATAAATTGGATATGGAACAAGTCGAAGCAAAAAGATGGAATAAAAAGGATATTAAAGACATGGATCAAATAGTACAAAATCTAAGGCTGCGTGTTCATACTCGAAGAAACTTTATAAAAAAGAAGTGATACAGTGCATAAAATGTCATTCTTGGGTTCACACAATGCGTGGTTGAATTTGAGAATCAAAAAATACGTTTGCTTTAATTTTGCTTAAAGAAATTGGTGGTGCAATTTGGGAAACCAATTTCTTTAATTGGACCGATTACACACAATTTTAAGAATCTATTTCTTTTTCTACATTAAAGTGTATTCCTTTAAGAGTCGATTATATTTTTAGGATAAATAAACTACAAAAAGGTTCTACTACTTTTTTTATTAAAATTATTTTTCTATCACAACACAAATAAATAAAATGTTTAGGTGGCTCGCATACAAAAACAGTTTCCTACCTCGGCCATTTTAAAATTACCCATTTGAAATCAAGTATATATTAGACAAACAAACTATTTTTCTTCTTAAGTTATTCAACAAAACTGTCAATAGAACGAAACCTTATCGAATGGTAATTCTGTGGAATGCGCTAATCATTCTATTTATTCAGCAATTAAGCTAGGTTTTTGGTTAGTTTTCACATTTGTACCATAGATTTGTCCTTCGATAATATTGTTCGTTCTATGAAGTCTTTTGAAACAATTCCACTTGCTAACAGTAATTGTTGAATTCTCGAGCCATTGCTCCACAAAGTAGTCGTAAAATTTAGTTAGAAGAAAATTCTGTGAACTGTCTTCCTGGATTTTTATCCATGCATCATCGATATCTTCTTCCGGCAGGAAAGCCAAAGCCGCGCACATGCGAGTTGACAGTCTGATCTCAGTGTTGCATTTATAAGCAGCGGCTAAGCCAATGCTTTGTACTTGCCGCCATAAATATTGTTTAAAATGGAAATTGCAATCCTTTATGTCCAGTGTAGGGAATACAATTTTCGCGCCCATTATGGCAGCAACTTCAAAATCCATGGTCAAAGATTCTGGACTCCAATTAGCCTCTTTTAAAACAGTGAATAGTTTTACGTAGGTAGCTTGCGTTTTGTTGGGAAGAAGAGCGAATACAATCGGGATGATATTCACCTCCTCTAAATTGCTTCCAATATCTGCGTGTAAGGAATAAATCTGTAGGACTGCTTAGGAAAAGATTTAAAGGTCCCATCCGAGTAAAACTTTTTACTCTTTTGAAGTATTTCTTTACCTTATGGAGTCCCAAAGACGATAATTCTGTTAGTTGATTCACTTATAAAGGTATCATCAAGCAAAAATGTCGAGGTATCACTCAGTTTCAATAGTTCGTAAGAAAGGATTATATGAGCAGCAGTGGAAGCTTCACTGCTAATTCCTTGTACTCTGCTTCTCGTTTTATGCAGCGAACTTTTGATTGAAGATAGAGTTGGAATCTCAGTCAAAATTTCATATCCCCTTTGAAAGAGAGGAGACATTTCTACTTGATAAATCAGTCTCACAAACTCTCCTCCTAATATTCGCGACTTGTTTCTTGACATCGATTTTCACTTCATTCGGCTTGCAAGAATGTGTCATTTCAGAAACAACACAATTATCTTTTGTTTTTAAGATTCCTTTGCACTTTTCGTATCTTTCATTGATGCAACGCCATGTGATGATATTTTCGAGGTTACTACGAAATTTACGATACTGGTATCCGTTATAAGCAGCTGATGGCTTATTTTTCGTCGTTTCAAAAATTTCAATACTCTTGCTCATATTTAAAAATTTAGATAAAAGCAAAGGAGAG
>BGPR01028660.1:0-19819 GCA_013235015.1 Araneus ventricosus | reverse complement strand
TTTTTCTCTGACCATATTTAAGGCTCTCTATGTTTTCGGAAAAGTAGAATGTTGTACGCGTTTGTATATCTGTACCAATGGGGCTGTTGCAACCAAATTCTTATAATCGTTTATCACTTTGTGCAAATCGATTCGCCAGGTAATAACTCCAATTTTCGTGGATAGTGAAGTGATCACCAATTGTAAAAATTTCTGGTAGTTTTCCCTGAAAGAGTCGAAACATTCTCTCACTGCACGTAACTTATCAGTTTTTCTGTGTGTGTTCCTCTTCAGGAGGCAAAATAAATTTTCTTTTGCATACTTAGAGGGGTCTGATTTCGCCGACTTGACGGAAACACACAAAAATAAATTAATTAAATACTTAAAAAGGAAAGTGGAAGTCAAACTGAACGAATCGATAAACTCATTGCAGTTGTGGTGGAATTGGCACGGCACTTCACTATGCCACGGAGAGTATTTATACAGTGTCTTGGCATATGAGGAATTCAGCGCGAAACTTCGAAAAGGAATGGCTGAAAAGAGGCGCCAATAACCTCGTCTCCAGGCAGAAAATTCGTGGGATTGTCAAACTCATAAGCTAAAGTAGAGATCTTTTCCGGCCTCCCTAGTCTTCAACTTTCCAGCGAGCTGAACTAAGAAGCTCAATTGCGGGGCATCCCCCACTTCAAAAAAAGAAAGGTAACAAAATATCTAAAGAAAAGAATACTATAACGAACTAATAGTGTAAAAGTGAAAATGCCTGTGATGTACACAGCGTAAATATTTCTTTCTTTTTGTTTATTAGGTTTTACTTTTTGCTTAAATAAAATTCCCATGTCTTGCCCATCAAACCGTTCAGTGACCGGTCTGGTCACGGGTACGATGGTAAGAGACGGCGTTCTGTTCTGTATTCGGAGAATGTTCCTGTTAAGTTAAGGAGGCCATTCACATCTCTTCCAAAATGCCATTGGATGCCAATACGAATTTTGCATGAAGAAAGATGGCTGCTGATATAAACGATGAAATGAAGCTTTGACAGTTATTACCAATATGCCTTTCCAATGAAGCAACAAGGCTGTTGTTGTATACAATGAAAATGAAGCTTTCAAAGTTATTCTGCTCCACAGAGTAATAAGGACAAAGAAAATATTGCTAATCAGACGAATAATGAAAATGAAATGAAGCGAAAAGACTTCAGGAAATTCGGCCAAAATGTGTTTGTTAAAATTAATGTTGTTTATTTCAAAGGGTTTTTTTTGTATGAAAAACTGAGATTTATTTGTGACAAAAATAAAATAAGTACATAAATACAAATTCTCATTTAAAATTGTAATAAATTTGCATGTATTTATTATCTGAAACTAGTAGAGTTAAACAATTTTTTTCCAAATATATTTTTCATTTTCCTAAACATCTGAGGTCGATACTGTCATTCATAAAGACAAGTTAACTTTAGTTATATTAGCGTCCCGTTTTGACGCGACAAGAGGGCTATTTCGGGAAAGACTTTGTAATTTAGAGCTGTGGTCAGATGACGCGGACTGCAACTAAGCTTACAATCCCTCTCTAAACTTCAGCAACACACCAGATTGAGGACGTTTCACGCCTACATCTCATTTAGCTTGCAAAAGGCCCACATACACAGCGTCTCTTCAGTGTCTTTGGGTTTCGAGCTTGGAAACCTACAACCCCGAAGCCCAGACCTTCCCACTAGGCCACCGCGACCACCGTAAAGACCAAAACTGAGGCTATTGCATCTCTGAACAGACGAACATTCTCCTACAGAAGGATGTTGAATCTGTCCTGACATGATTCCACGTTGGACTGTTGGATCTAATTTTTCTGATAAATTGTTAGAGAACGCAGGATAAGTCCGCATCAAACCAACAGTTCATCGTCACTGTAGCTGAGCTTGTTATAGAAGTGTGTAAATTTCTAATGAATGAGCTCTCATATGAAATAAAAGTTGTCGAAATAGGTTCATTGGTTCGAGCTCTGGAACTGTCTGGAGATTTCTCCCTGTCGAGAATATACCTTGGAGTAGTGGTTTTTTTTATTTTACTGAAAACTGGAGGGTGGTATGGGCAGGCGACCACTGATGATATATATGGAGGTCATAAGCTTCCATATGAAATAACAATTGTCGAAATAAGTACAGTGGTTGGGGCTAGGGGAATGTCTCATGGTTTTGCAATTTATATATATATATATATTAATTATATATATTAATATTAAATTCTTTTTAAATGAAAGATTTGTATTGAAATGCGTTATAATCATTTTTATCAATGTTTAATTTCGTGAAGCGGCACACCGCGTAGTTTTCACAACGTTATGAATTTAAGTTCTCATTGACTGTATTCATTCAAGCGAGTGATGAGCTGCAACTTCTCTTCAATTAGCAACGAAATATATAATGCTAAAAACGGAAATGTCATTAATACGGTTGGGCGTATACAAAGAAAAAAAATTAGTTAAAGAGTTTTTATAAACAATGTATTAGCTTCATATTTATTTTATTTATTTCATATTTTTTAATATAGAAATCTTTCTCAAATTCGGTACTAGATGGCGCCACTGTACGGAATAAAAATTTAACTGATAATTAGGTTCTAAAAATAGAAACATTGTGTTACCATCCTAAATACACAAGTGTACAAAATTTCAATCCGTTAGTACATCAGGAATTGAGTGAAAAATCGATTACCAAACTTCATTTTTACAAACCTGACACAAGTAAAGTTAAATAAAAGTTTTTTATGATAAAGAATAAAATATGATAAACAATTTTACTACCGAGCCTGCATTTTAAACTGATCTTTAAGCTGTTGATCTTTATCTATGATTCGCTTTTATTAAAAAATAACAGAAATCCTGACTGATAGATTAAACGAACTCACTTTGTAAATAAAATTCCAGATTATAATTTTAATAGAACTTATAACGTTGTCTAATATAACTACAGAGATTATCTTCTCTTATGCTTAACATCTTCACATAATTTGCTCTGCCGTATTAAAAACACATTCAGTAGCTTTGCTTATAGTCACTTTCACATTTTCATAACTCATTCGGACGAATTCACAACATAAATTCTAAATTTCTTTTACCAGCTCGGATCGAAATATCCGAACTTTAAATTAAAGACACAATTATACGCAATATGATGCTTGTTCTTATTTGCAAATGAAAATTTTATATATAAAAACTTTGTAATAAAATAGTGGTAGATATTTTAGAAACACGTCTATGTACATTAAATGTTTGATTTTATTTACTTTCTGCATTCTATAAAGTTTCTTTTGAAAATTATTACATACCTCATTGATTCTGATGTAATTTTAATCAAGCAAAGTTTACTAAATTTCTTCCTGAGAAAACTGTCAGTCTTCCAACCAGCCTCAAAGCGAAGTTTACTCAAAATTAACAGTCCTCTGTGCAATTAATGAGTGTTCCTGAATTTCGTGCATTAAAATCTCATTTATTTAAAAACATTATTTCGTAACTAAATAATTGGATCTTTAGGAAAATGAATTGCTGTAAGTAATTGTATTCACATAATATTCTAAATAGAGAGTGGAAAAAGTAATTTCCTTTTTTCTTTATTTAAATAATTGTCATTTTAATGTTATTCTGAAACATTGGATTCTTAAATTCTCAGAAACTTTCTTATTGACATGCGCTTTGCATCAACTATAATTCTTAATTCATCCCACTTATTTAATTCCTCTTTGTCTTGCTTAACTTTATGAGGTCAATGTATCAGTGATTCATGATAAAGGGTGTATATGGTATATTCTGTTTGTCAAAGCGACTTTTAAGTACCTGTGTAGTACTTGAGAAGTCTTGCTTACCTCCAACATATAGGAATAGATTTCCTTCCAATGCTATTTTAGAGGTATTTTCAGTAATGTCAACTAGACACTAGCCTTCATTTGTGTTTCATTTGATGGAAAAATAGGAAAATCTTCCGCAGCCGGCAATTCGATACTACATCGATCTACAAGTTTCTGAACAATGCCGAAATATAGTTTTATACCTCCGATTCATATCTCTTAGCTATTCCATGCCAAGGTTATTTGAAATTTGAAAGAATGAGTAGATGTATTTTTATGCAACATGGATGCAAAATCAGAAATGCAATTTTTACTGTCTACATTTCCACTATAAAAAATGCAATTTTTAAAAAATATATCTTCAGCGAAGTATAAAAATAGTAGAAACTGTATTCAGTTGACCTCCAATATAGTCCAGTCGAATAATATTTTAACATGGAGAACATACATAACAGCAATTTTATTGGTTTGAAGTTGTTGGGTCGGTAGAACAAAACATCGCATTTTGCAGACGTAAATAAGAAAGAATAAGGGGAAGGGCAATTCGAAAGATCTTTTTTTGTGTTTAAATAAAAGGCTATTAATCTGAGAGAAACAGTTTAAATTAGAATTTTATTGATAATAAGAGATCTATGAAATGAACCGTGGATCGTTAAGAGACCTTAATTAGGGCAGGAGTAAATTAAACAAAAACGTAAATTTTCCAAAAGTATTTTTAATTTTTTTTTATCATGAAAGCGAAATTTTTGAAATTTCATGTCAGTACATATTATATTATAGGGTATATCTGGTAAAAATTTCAGATTTATATGTTAATTTATTTTTGAAAAATTCAACTTTTTTGAAAAAAAAAACTCGTCGGAAAATACTCGTAAGTACTTTTTTATCTGTCCAAATTCGCGGAGAGAAAAAAAAATCATATTCTAAAAGTGTTGTTCTAAAATTTCCAATGGATTTATAATGGTCTATTTCTTGTAAAAAGTCTCTCATTTATTATGCCTTAACGAATTTCCTTTATCGCTGAAAAAGTTTATCGTTGGAGAAAATGCGTTCAGACAAAATAAGCGAGACGAAATTATAACTTCAAACATAATTTTCACCACTTTTTACTGAAAATCGACCAATATAAAGCCATTTGAAATTGTAGAGTAAAATTTTCAGAGTAGGATTTTTTTCTGTTCGCGAATTCGGACATATAAACAAGTACTTGCAGGTATTTTCCGACGACTTTCTTTTTTTCGAAGAAGTTGAATATTTCAAAAATAATAAAGAAATGGATTTAAAATTTGTACTAGATATAAGCCTACTATTTAATTCGTACTTGAGTGAAATTTCAAAAATTTCGCTTTAATTGTAAAAAAATTAAAAATTCTTTCCCAAAATGTACTCCTTTTTTAATTTACTCTCTCAGATTAATAGTCTTTTATTAAAACGCAAAAAACTGATCGTTCGAATTTCCCTCCACCCTTATCCGGTCCGATCTCCGTCTTCAAAATAAAGTGCCATGTTTTGTATGGCCGACCCAACAACTTTAAGTAATAAAATTGGTGTTATATATTTTGTCTATATTTTCATCCTTTTCCTGACATTTCGACTGGACTAATAGAGGGCGAGTTAAATGTGCCTTAAACCGAACCTTTCCTCTTCTCAGACCATATTTAAGGCTCTCTATGTTTTTGAAAGGTATACTCTGGACGCGTTTGTATATGTGTACCAATGGGGCTGTCGTAATCAAATTCTTACTCTCGTTTATCACTTTGTGCAAATCAATTGGTGTCCACACTTATCGTGGTCCAAGAGCTAATTTCTAATCCGTTATAGATATACATATAGTTCCAATTCGAAAAATACTTTAAATGCAGGAAGGAATTACAATATTTTTGATTGAATAAATACATTCCTGAAAAAGTTCCAAAATCCAACCGAAATCCGAAATCCAACTTTTAGATATTCCCCCGGTCCTATCAGTCATATTTATTAAAATATTACTGACACTCTAGCATATTGAACAAAAAAGTCCCACTATTCTGCGACTAAATACGACCGAATTATGTAGCTTTGATAATCGCTGACTTAGACCACTTTGCACTATTTCAATAACCGTCTTGAAATCGACCCACCAATCAATCCACAGCACGTGCTCGACGAGGCCACTGATTGGTTCAAATAAAGAAATAGAAAGCTACGTAACTAGCTCAGTTTTAGTTACCGAAGGGTGAGACTTTTTTTGTTTAAAATGTTAAGCGTATATCACACGGAGAGCTATCATACGCTGTTTTCGTCAGCATCAGCGCAATGACACTCACCCAAAAAGTTTGTAGCACGTGACCGGTCAGACAAGATGAGGCAAATCGTGGGCTGTATTCAAGCGTCTTGGAAATGCACACGATGCTAACGGAAAATCGTCGGCAGCGATAATTCAATCCATTGACGGTGGCGTAGTTCGCCCCAACGATGACCGAAATCCTGTCTGACCGGTTGTTTCAATGCGTAACTTGCTACAAACTTTCTTGGTAAGTGGCATTGTGCTCGTGCTGACGAAAACAGCGTACGATGGCTCGCCGTGTGATATACGCTTTAGTGTGCCAAGAATATTTTACTAAGTATGACTGATAGGAACGGGTGGCCGTATAAAAAGTTCGAATTCGTAACTTTTTACAGAAATATATTTTGTGACTCAAAAAACATAAAATATAATCCGTCCCTTCATTTAAAGCATTTTTCCAATTGGAACTATATGTCTATCTCTAAAGGTTTAGAAATTAGCTACTGTGCCACGTCTGTTTTATTGCATGAATATGCTTGGATCATGGAATTAAAAAGACCCGTAAGGGTTTAATCGACATCCCGTTATAAACTGTATAGTCGAATTTATTATAAACCAAAATTTAAAGTATTATTTTGACGCTATTAATCGTTACTAATTATTCATACATAGTCTAAATTAATCCAACACTGTATTTAGAAAATTATTATAAACAGAAATTTTTAAACCAGAAGAGATTTATTCTGAGGACCAAAAAGTAAGCCACTCTTTCCGTGCTACGAAAAATTTTACATTCCAAAAAGTATCTTTATTCATAAAAAGTTGAAACCTGCTTCCAAATTGATACATTAAATTTGGAAGAGGAATTTCCATTCACATTAACATGGACAATTTTGAGATTTCCTCGAATCTTGAATGAAAATATTACAAGTATTTCCAACCTCGTTTCACTTCGATCTAATCCGATTCAATAATTAATTAATTTATTTTAGGAAAATGTTCATTTATATTACCATGGGATGCCAATATGCCATTCCCATTAAGCAAGAAATCTGCTGATGTAAAGGACGAAATGAAGCTTTGGAAGTTATTACCGATACGCCATACGAAATGCTGATAATCAGGCAAAGAATGAAAATGAAATGAAGCAAAAGGACTTCAGAAAGTTCGAGCAAAACGTGTTTATTGAAATAATGATTTTTGTTAAAATTTTTAAAAATGAAAAACGGAAATTTAAGTTAGAGAAATATCAAATAAATAGATAAATTAAAATTCTCTTTCAAAGTTTTGATATATTTACATTAATTTTTTATCTGTAATTAGGTATGTAAAGAGATATTGTTTTTTAAATGATTTTTACAGTTTTCTAAACCTCCGAGTGAAGGAGTTACTTATATTAGCGTCCCATTTCGAAGCAACAGAAGGGTTATTTTGGGACCAATATCGAAATTTAGAGCCTCAGTCAGATGATGAGGACGACCTCTGAGCTGGCAACTCCTCACCAAATTTCAGCAGCATTCCAGCGGGAGGACATTTGGCCCCCTAAATATAATTTACCGTTCAACAGGCCCACGTACACGATTGATCTTATGTGGCATCGCGTTTCGATCCTGGAAACCTCCGGCCACGAAGCGGAGACCTAGCCACTAGGCTACAAAAAAAGTGAACAATTATTATTTTGAATCCATTTTGAATATTGTCCTTAGCCCTTGAAGAAATGGACTAGAATGGAATACTTGCTTGTTGCTGTTTTTCCGATTCCCTCTAAGTTTATCTTTCGTTTTTGGCTTTCTTTGAATGATATCGATTTCCATTGTTCTTTCCTTTCTGTTTGCAGCTGCAATTGCGCGCCATTTAAACATAGTTTAAAATTTTATTATCTAAATTTTATTGTTTATAAAAATTTTGTTGTTGTTTTTGTTTAAAGTTTAAGTTAAAAAAATTTTATTTTTTAAATTTATTCTATTTTTTCTAGTTGGTTATTTTTAAGCCACCAGGCTAACCGTGGCCTCCATTAAGACCAAATGCAATAAAAAATGTCGAAATCAGTCCAGTGGTTGGGGCTGAGGGATTATTTCATGCTCTTGTCAAATTATTTTAAATTTTCAGATAATAAGGATTGTAGATGTTTAACATTAAATTCTGTTCAAATGAATGAATTGTATCTTAATGCTTTACAATCACATTTAGGATTATTGAACTCCGAGAAATTGCTTACCGCGTAGTTTTCCCCATGTTATGAATTTAAGTTATCATTGGCTGTAGTCATTCAAGCGAGTGATGAGCTATAACTTATCATTAATTAGCTACGAAATATATAATAACAAAATATGGAACGTCATTAATACTTTTGGGGCGTATACAAAGTAAATAAATTTTATGAAAAAATTTATTAGCAGCAGATATTTTATTATGCTGCATGCGTTTATGAAATTGAAAGCGGCGACAAGTTTCAGAAATGGGTAGAAAGTGTTCTTTTAAAACTTTTATTCAATCTTCATATTATTTAGTTGACGGAGTTTCTGGTGCCAATAATGAACGTAAAACACTAAGAGATTTAATTCCGCACACAGCTAATAATACAGCTATTTTCTTTTCAGCATTAGTTATTTCATTTGCGTCAAGAAAAAATTTTTAGTTTTTCTTCATAATTATCTCATGAAATAGGATTAGACGCATCGAATTCATAAACAGACCCAATGGTCGACATTATGAACGCTATCAAGTTCAAAGTTTGAAAACGAAAGTGAAAGTTCAGAACGAATAAATAACAGACTGACAGTTCAGAAGAATGCTTTGCCGGGATGCATCCGTATCCCACCCTCGTTGAAAATTATGTTGCATTTTGTGAACATATCTAGTCATTAAATACAAGAACTTTCATCTGTATCTTTTAGAACTTTTAATAACACAACACGCAATCAGCACGAATACAAAACGAAACTGAAAGTAGACAACAGTTAAACATACATACAGTTATAGATTCCATAGTTAAACACACAGCTACAGTTTAAGAATTGAATAGAAACAGATAACAACACGAGCGCAGAATAATGGTGGACGGCTTTTTTTTCCCGCCACTGTACTTTACTTCAATTCCATATATCTTACGTTTTCGTGATAAGAATGCTAACTACGAATTTTGCAGCTACGTGATACCTGGCACATACCCACTTTGCTGTTTGGAGACACCACTTTTATGACCATAGCTTGTCACTGATGAACTAGCTTATTAGTTCCTGAATAACAAGCAGCTTTCGGGTACTTTTTGATTTACTATACTACTATAATCCTCAAACAGAATTCAATAATTGAACGAGATTTTCTCAAAAAACCATATTTTACCACTTTATAAATTATAATATTATTGATAAAAATTTTTTAACTTGATGCACACCGCTCGCAATTGAGGCATTATGGTCTGAAAAACGATTCGATGATTGTGTCGAGTCAAATATACAAAGAAAATTTCATCAGATTAATGGAAATCATAGCATTTTTCCTATAGAGAGTGTAAAGACAAATACACCATTCAAAATTTTGATTAAGAGGATCACAGCGCCACTCGTCGGGTAGTATTTAAAGTCAGTCCAAAATCTCTGCTTTCTTAAAATGAAAACGTAAGCATAATTAAACTCTATAACTGTGATGCATTGTACTGGATTGAATTCGGAATTTTATGGCTCAAGGATAAGCTTTTGTCGTGCTTGGTTGATCCGCAAATTATTAAAATTTCCTCGAGAGGAAAACAAGAAGCTTAAATGTTTCATCATTTTAAACGAATGAATGAAAGCATACCAATTTATTCAATATCCTTTATTATCGATTATTGCGACATTTCAAAACTGTTACGAAGTCATTTTATTCATAAGAAAATTTTCTAGATCCCCGCTTCGACAGTTTTATTGCAAAATGATTTGACGTGGAAATAAAACTATTCCAAAGGATTATATCATACCCTCTTCAGCTTTCACTATGAATTATTAAATATTATAACAATTTTTAATTATATTTAGTGCGTCACTAAAGTTCTGAGCTTTCCGTTTAAATTCAGAGCGATGACAGCTATAATCACAAAAGGTCTAGATATTGTAAAGTGTGCATATGGATAAAATATGGGAAGGAGGGAATATCTGGTAAAAATTTCAAATCGATTTCTGAATTATTTTATAAAAAATTTAACTTTGTCGGAAAAAACCTATAAGCAATTTCCTCCTGGTCCGAATTCGCGGAGCGGAAGAAAAAAATCCAGTTGTAAAAGTGTTGTTCTTCGTCTTAAGATTTAATTGTGTTATATTGATTTTTCTACACGCGTTTTAGAATTAAGTTTTTTTTCATAATTTTTCATAAATGTTTTTATAAACTTCGATATAAATAAGGACAAAAATAATGTATATTTATTTATTAAAAATTATTTAATAAATTGCACTTTGATTGTATACCTTTTAGCATTCTTAATTTTATTCTATGCATTTTTGTTTTAAAGGGGGGGGGATATAGTTAGTCAATATGACAAAGGAGTGGAGGGCTCCAAAACAGATGTTTGCCTTTGGGCGTGAAAATTTCTCGAGACGGCCCTGCACCGGAGTGCAATTTAGTCTTCTCAATTTTCAGTTGCGTATCTACGGTTGAGTAAGAAGGCATGTTGAGTAAGAGGCGCCATTTCTAGAAGTCACAAAAATGAGATTAAGAATTTAAAAGAGCTTTTTTTTTCTTCTTTACTCTAAATCCTTAGAATCTTAAAAACTAAAAAATATGTTTCTAGTCAAGCGAGAGTATATGTAGTCTGTTCAATATATGTGCGAGATAAACAATTAGAATGACCTTGAGAAGATGTTTAGGCACTAATTTGTTGGCGGGGGATCCATGGGAACATCTATAACCATCAGGCCGTAGAGACAAATGGCAGGGTCTTTCTGATGGTTTCGTTTAGTTTAATTTAGTTTTCAGCAGACTCCGCTTAACACACTAAGAGCAAGCCCGAAATATCTCGCCAACTTTTTTTCATCTCAAACGGCAGACTAAGAAATAACCCGCAGACGCTTTTCGTACAATTATTTTTAGCCATGTTATTGAGAATGATTGTTAAAAATCACCCGAAACAACACAAACTATTAAACAAAAAATTTTCTAGATTAAATTTTAAAATTCCGGCTTCCTGTTGCATTGATTCACCATTAAGATTACCTCTGAGCCAAATTTCAAGGCTGTAAGTGCGATAGATTCGTCTGGACATTGCACGCACGCACACAAACATTGCCTTTTATAACTATAGATGGTAAGAAGTAAGTAAAATTACTCTAATTAATTATTTAACATTTGTCGGATTTATTTTTATATTGTATTCAATTTTTAATAATAGAATTAGTTTCACGTCTTAACAAATGGAAAGATCATTGAAATAATTTCCAATTAAATGACGAAAGCCAGTGGCCGACTGGGTCTGAAAATACTAATTACCTGGAGAGAGAGAGGGCTCTCTTACATTCACAGGTTAAGCAGTACTTTGCATTTCTTTCCTTTCTTATTTTTCTGCTTTATCAAAAAATGCCAATAATACAATATTAGAACTTTTTATCTTTTACGATAGCGTAACATTCACGTTATCATGTAACACCCGTACGAAATGATTAGAACTCTATTTTTCATTTGCCAGCCAAGAAATAAAAATCTTAGCTTCATATTAAAGAAATATAATGTGAAAAGTCGCCTTCAGAAACCAAAAAATTTCAATAACTTATATAGAAATTTCTGCAATATTAAAAGTGGTATTACTTCTTTTCAACTCTTCCGATTCTTGATTACTAAGTATTGTATTGGTGATAACACACTTGAACTCGAAATTTATTTATGACCGTTTGTGAGACTAAATAAATGCTTAATTTGTCCGAAATCTAAATAGAGGATAGATAAAAAAAAAACCGTAGACATTTTAAGAAACCATAAAAAAATCGATTGTAAACAGGAAAATTTGCATGGCTATGTCTTTCTTTACCGGCTAAAAGAAATTGTCATTCTGCATCATCGTTTTTATCTGGGAATAGTTAATTTCCTTCCTTTCTTGGGGCTGTCGCGGGCGTTGAGACTTCTCTTCAGTGTTATTATGGTGGATGCCATGAACACTTGTGGTTGTAATAAAAATGATAATATTTCGTCTATATTTTTATTCACATATTTTACAGTCACCTATCAGTGAATGTTTGTAATCATATTTTGAGCCCCCTCTCTCACTGGAAAAAAACCATGTGCACAGAGCGGATACCTCGCAAATTGTTTTTAAGCCTGATTAATTTTCGATATCTTGTTATGATATTTTTGAATGTTACTTTTTCGCTTCGGTCTCTTCCCACTCGGTGTATCCATCCGATGTTCCTTTGTAAAACGAATAGGGTTAATTTTCATAAGGAGCTACTATTTCTTGTGAATGTATTAATTGATTAGAATTGTTTTAAAAGTTTTAAGAGATTATTGTCTGTATAATTTCGGAAACTGCTGCTGTATTGGTTCCATTTTGTAAATCTGTATGAATGAGTGATTTCCTGACTTCCTAAAACCTAAAATTCCAAATTTACTAAGGTGTATTTACAGAGCCCAATTTTGGGTTTGGTAAAGTAGGCAACTATCTAGGGTTCTGTAACTTTGGGGCATATCGGGATTTTGTTTGCAGTATTTTAAAAAGAATTGAAATTTGTGATTTATTTTTATCTTCAAAAGCTGTTTACTCGAAATTATTCCAATTTAAATCAAAAATCGTTTAAATTATTAATGCTATGATTATACCAAAGAGATACAAATTTCAATAAATATAAAACTACTTATTTTTGCAATATACAGATTGCCCGCGAAATCTTGAACTTACTTAACTTTAGAACGGTGAAGGTATAGTCATAGATGTGGTTTCAGGTATAGTAAAGTAGCTTTGCATTAAGTAGTGAGATCATTTACAGCGCTATTTAGCGAAAAAATTCGAAGTAAGTATTCTTAAGATGAGCTACGGGAAAGGATGGGTATTTGCGACGGGGGAAAGAAAGAGGAAATTCCAAGTTAGAGTATATCATCGATTTTGAGAGAAAAGTATGACACATTAAGGTTAATAATAGAAGCATAAATCCACCATTTGTTAGGTGACGATTTTTCAAATCTGTGGAAACGAAAGATGGAAGAATGGAGCCCTTATCTGTAATAAGATTATTACCCTTTTTGCTGCCACAAAGGAAATCTGGACGGAAATTACTAAATAAAATTCTGGGTCGATCAATCTGTTATTGAAAATTCTGCACCTTGTATTAAATGACGAGTGTACTTGATGTCGGACTTCGGCAGCTCATCTAGAATTTTCTATCGTCCAGTAATGGGCGTTCTGCCTGTTGGGCTCAGCTGTAAGCGAGAAGTATGCCACATCTCTGCATATTATCTTTGGAAGGTTAAATGACGTTAAAATATGGTTTATGAAATTTCCTATTTTCATCTCGAGGACACTTTAATATCTACGAATCACCCAAGTGTTTTGCCAAAAGCCATAAAATTCCGAACTAGACAATAGATCATACAAAACAATAAATCACAGTCATAAACATAAAATGAGTTTATCGTTCAGACTGTAGTCATCATGAACTGGTCAAAGTTTGGAGATCCAAAATAATTCTCGCTGTCCTTCAAGATGCTACTTTAATTAGAAACTTCATGAGGGATGTAGTGGAACCAGAATGCTGCGAAACAGTATACCATAATTCCTTTTTTATAAAAAAAATGTAACGGCCAAATATATAAGTTACCTCCTTAAAACAGTGAGTTCTTTGTCTAATTCTTGCTCTTGAGGAAACTATTGGGATGTTAAATTAATACATTTAATGTACCAATGGCAAAACGTGTCAATTTGCGAAGCTCATGGTATTTTCTATATTACTTCAATTGCCATGCTTTTATATTGAAATTACTTAATTTTAATCTTGAAATTAAATTATACCTTAACATTTTCATTATACTCATATTTTGAATTAAAGCTCGCATCAGATTAACATTAGTTCAATAATGAAATAGAAACCTATTAGCTGCGAAATTTTATTTTATCGTTGTTGACATTTTATTGTTTCAGGATTTCAAAGCAAACAAATAACTAAATATTTTAAATGTAAAACAGTAAATTCTGTTGGAAAGTGACCCCCAGCCTACCCTGCCTATTATCCGCTCCATTCTGTCCAAGTCACCTGCAACTCCCTACCCACCCAGGTCAGTTCCGGCACTGCTTAATTAGTGACACCACTGGATCCGCATGGTTTTTCGTAACAAGCATCTTGCATAATAAATATGGTGCAATTTCATCCCACATATTCAGAAATATTTCTATAACGAACATTCTATAAAACCCTGTGCAAATACCGCCATTTGGCATGTTAGCCCGCTGGGCAAACCTGCCCCATGGGAAATGGTCCAACTAACCCCATAACGCCATTTTTATTTCTCATGAGTGTAAGAATTTATTCTGAAAGCATTTCGATAAACAAACAAGCCCTAAAGTAACAATGAAAAATAATCTTTTTAAATATTAATTGTAAAAATGGAAATTGCAATTTGTAAGCAAAGAAAAAAAACGATTATTTATAAGCGAGGAAATTTACTCAGCTTTGTAAAAATGAGAAAATGATCTATCGATCTTTAATGGACGCTGCTTCTTCAATGATGCTAATGGAGAAGAAAGGAGATGCAACAATGCATATTTCTCTGGACTGACAGCGCTAAAACAGAAAGTTTTAAAAATATAGCTACTGGGCCAACATGCCCCTATTGGTAACTAGCCCCGGTCTACCCTACTCCCTAACAAAGGTGTCATCCCCACACACATAAAAACTCAGGTCCTTCGACAAGGCCGGGAACGCCAAGAGTACTCAGATTTATATTGCCATCCGAGACTGCGGCAAAAGTAGAAGGGGCGAAGGGCAACAATATAAAATAGAATAAAATGCGCTTAGTGGTCGCCACTACACAATATGGTGCGTTTTGTACGTCATAGGATCACGAATATGCATTTTGAAAGCCTTTTTTCCAGCGATTCAAAGCAGAATTTTGTACAAAAACACAATTAAATACAGAAGATCACATACCAAACATCATGGATATTCATCAAAATCTCGAGTTCGAATTTTTTTTACCATTACAATACTTTCTCGTATACGAAGTATACAAAAAATACTCAATACTTTTTCCTTATATACTTCGTATACTAGAAAATAAAAGGAAATCTACCTTCGCCTTCTGTCTTGACAACAGAATTATCTCATGGGAGCCTCAAATATGGAGATGAGAAGCCGCATTATTTTGTACTCCCTCTCTTTGTATCCTTATAAATAAAATGTTTTTTTTCTCTTGCTTTATCAATAAAGTTCTACTCATACGTACCCAACCGACAGGGATCCGCCCTGGCTCCGTGTTCGGAGGTATGCTGTGGTGTTGTTATGTTAAATATGTATTAAAACGAAAGGTACCAATTTTCAGGAAATAAGGTCTAGTAAAAGGTTTCATTTTTAAAATTTCCATAAGTGGTCATATACATATTTATAATAGCACTAGCTACAAAATTTCAAATGCAATATTTCTTAAAAAATTTCGAATCTACATGAAAAATAATTCTGGAATTCCAAGTTTCAACATCCCAGCATTTTTTTAAAAAAAATTATAAGTAAATGAAATTTTGAGTTTCTAATGTTAAAAATAAAACTTTGAATTTTTATTGTTATCTTGAGAAATTATTTAACTATTGGCCGATGATTTTTTTGTATTAGTATGAATTATTCTGCACATTTTACACTTTTACGTTTTATTTTAAAATAATTTTGAGCACATAAAATTATTTATCAAAATTAATAAATAAAAATTTTATTTAATTAATTAAAAAAATAAAATAAATATAAATTTTAACAGGAATCGGAACAGATGGCCATTTGATAAGCATATGCAAAATTTCAGCATATTCGTACGAGAAGTTTTGAAGTTTTATGATGTTTTTCATTTTTGCTGTTTAACAATACTCTTAAGGGGGCGTCACATATGTCGAAACCGTTCTCATTATTAAATACAATCGTTACACCACTTAATTTATAAAATTTAAATATATAATAATTTAACTATTTATATATATAAATTAAAATTTTGTAAATTAAGTTGGTGTAATATTACACTATTTATTATTTACGCATCAAGTTCTACAGATTGTAAAATGTAGATCATTTTGAAAATAACATTTAAAGTGCAAAATAATTTAAAATGCTGCTACCAACATTTAAACGCAAGCAGAGAACTTCTCTATCTTAATGTGCAGACGACCCCTTTTCCATTCAGAACACAAAATGTCTAATATCTCCCGATATATTCATGTCATATTAATCAAAAATTATTTCTTGGGGTATTTTGTTCATGAGAAATTTATTTATGACATCAAAAATGGATGCTTCTGTTCAAAAGTTTGAAGTTAGTGCAATTTTAAATATTTAAAAGACCCCTTATGAAAATTTTAACAATCGAATCTTTTAGTGTACGTTATTTCCCTAAGATTGGTACCTTTCTTTTTAATGCCCAATGAACGATAGCAGAATAATGCTGGGTGGCTCCTTTTATTTTCCGGACAGTACATGTTATTACGCGTAAACCATCCACCATCACTCCATTCTACGCTTTAAAACAGGGCCGGTCCGACTAAAAGTGGTGATTGGTGCTAACTTGAGGTGCCTTGAAAAAAAATTTCTAACAACAAAATACCTTATTGCTTTTTCTACGCAATTTGCTATAGTAAGGACAGTGGTGGCTCGTCCATTAGGGTTGCAGCAACCCCTGAAATAATTATGAAAGCCTGTATTTTTCGTTTGTGTTATTTGGATAGTTTTCGCATTGAAGAGTCCGATCAACAACAAAAGTGGAAAAAAATGATGAAAACGAAGAAAGACACAAACTTGGATAGTGATTTGTGTTTCATTTTCTTGCATGGTTTATAGTAGCTATGTTGATAATATTCCTCAGCTATACCCGAAGGTAAATTCAAAGTCTTTGGCGCTGTAATTAAGGATAAAAAGGTAAATCAGAAAATTGTAATTAATGTCGCTCGGAAAAATTCTGGCCTGAAGATAGTAGGTAAAATGCCTAAGAGGAAGGCGATATTTTTATCTCGATTAGGAACTGATACCACGGTAAATGATATTGCCAACTTTCTGGCTCCATTAAATTTAAAATTTCTTCAGTGTCATAGACTTAAGACCGGTAACCTTTTTCACAATGCCCAATGAACAATCGCAGAATAATTCTGGGTGGATCCTTTTTTCCGCGACTGCGCATCGTTCACAAATATGAACATAGCAACTACACATAATTCTGACTAAGTTACGACATAAAAATATGGAGAAAGTGCCAACTGGTTTCTGAAGTACATAGATGAGCTAAAAAATAGACAGATGAAAGAAACAACGACCGACATAGCCACGGATTCTTCTCTAATACTGTGTATTCTTTTCCTTAAGGTTTTTATTATTTTGGAATAAGAGACTGTATCTTTCGATGCCTCGCAAACCTACTTTAGTCCGATTAATTATTGGATTCTTTTTGAAGAAATTAGTTCAGTTAGAAATGAAGACAATTTACGACTTCCGTGGGCTTCCGACCTCCCCCATAAGAAGGTCGTCTCAGCACCTTCCCTTCGGGCATGACTTTACTCTGATTAATTCCTAGAAGGTTGTAGCGAAATTACATGCTTTAAGATATGTTATTCTATCTTTTGTTAAGAACAACAAAAATTCATGCATTCAAAACAGCCTACATTGATCCTTCAGTCATTTATAGTGAAATAATTTAGAATAATTTTCAGTGCATTTTTTAATACTGGTTGCTTTAAAGGAAACAAAATTTCTGAGGATCGCATTTTGATTGCCAAAATGTTTCGTTTTTATTTCTCAGAATGTAAATCGTATTTATCGACGTATCGTATTTATCGTATTATCGTAGAGTCTTGATAAAAATGTGACATCCATTCACCTGAAGGTTGCAACAAAGAGAAATAACAGAAATTTGTTTAAAACAACCAGTAACTACATTAGAGCCTCCTTTCTCCTTGTTCAGAAGAATGAAAATCGTTTACGAAACTCTATTTTTTACAACATGACACATGTCAAGCAAAATAAAAGTATTCATGATGAAGAATTAAATATGATAAAGAATTCGACTACCGAACCTGCATTTTTAACTAATCTTAAAGCTTTCGATTTTTATCTATGAATCGCTTTTATTTCACGAAAATAATCGAAATCCTAAGTGCTAGATCAAACAAAACTCAATCAAAGAAAATTCCCAAATTTGATATCATAATTTTAAGAGAATTACTAACGATGACTCTTATTACTAAAGAAATTATCTTTTCTTGTGCTTAACATCTTCACATAATTTGATCTGCCCTATTAAAGAAAGATTCAGTGACTTTGCTTAAAGTTACTTTCACATTTTCATAACTCATTCGGACGAATCCAGAACATAAACTAATTTTCCTTTACCAGCCCGGATCGAAGCATCCAGACTTTAAATTAAGAAATAAAGTGACAATGAATCCCCGCATTAATGTTTGTAAATAAGAAATTTTACATAGAGAGACTTTTTAATAAAATAATGGTACATATTTTAGAAACACTTCTATGCATGCACATATAAATGTTTCTTTTTATTTACGTTCTGCACTGTATAAAGTTTCTACGATTACGTACCTCATTTATTCTAATGCAGTTTTATTCGAGCGACATTTACTATATTTTTTTGCTGAGAAAACCGTCAGCCTTCCAAACAGTCTCATAGCGAAGTTTACTCAAAATTAACTGCCCTCTTTGCAATTGATGAGTGTTCATGAATTTCGTGCATTAAAATTTCATTTATTTAAAAACATTATTCTGTAACTAAATAATTGGATCTTTAGGAAAATAAATTACTTTAAATAATTGCATTCACATAATATTCTAAATAGAGAGTCAGAAAAGCAATTTCATTTTTCTTTATTTTATTAATAATTATTTAAATCTTATTCTGAAACATTGAAATCTTGAATTCTCAACAACTTTCGGATTGACGTGCACTTTGTATCAACTGTAATCATATATTCAGAACACTTATTTTATTGCCCTTGGTCCAGCTTAACTAATCAGGTAAATGTGTCAAGGATTCATGATAAAGCGAGAGTATGGCATCTTCTGTTTGTCAAAGCGTCTTTTGAGTAATTGGGTATTATTCGAGGTAGAAGTCTCATTTAGCTCCAACATATAGGTATGATTTCCTTCCAAGACTAATTTCGAGGTATTTTTAGTACTTTCAACGAGACTTTATCCTGCATTTGTGTTTCATTTGATGGAAACACAGGGAAACCTCCCGCAGCCAACAATTCGATTCTAAATTGGGAATCAATCTACAAGTTTTTGAATTATGCTGAACTATAGCTCTATTTCTCTGGTTCATGTCCCTTAGTCATTCCATGCCTTGCCTTAAAATTCTAGGTTATCTGAAAGAATGAGTAGATGCATTTTTATACAACATGGAGACAAAATCACAAATGTCAATTTTCCTGTCTGCATTGCCACTAAAAAAGTGTAATAGTTTTTTAAAATATCGGCAGCCAACTAGATATATTAAACAACGCCAGAATATAGTTTTTACTATATAAACATAGTAAAAATTATATTCAATCGACCTCCAATATATAGCGCTTTAAATGTGACTTAAA
>BGPR01028658.1:0-19819 GCA_013235015.1 Araneus ventricosus | reverse complement strand
TTTTTCTCTGACCATATTTAAGGCTCTCTATGTTTTCGGAAAAGTAGAATGTTGTACGCGTTTGTATATCTGTACCAATGGGGCTGTTGCAACCAAATTCTTATAATCGTTTATCACTGTGTGCAAATCGATTCGCCAGGTAAGAACTCCAATTTTCGTGGATCGTGAAATGATCACCAATTGTAAAAATTTCTGGTAGTTTTGCCTGAAAGAGTCGAAACATTCTCTCACTGCACGTAACTTATCAGTTTTTCTGTGTGTGTTCCTCTTCAGGAGGCAAAATAAATTTTCTTTTGCATACTTAGAGGGGTCTGATTTCGCCGACTTGACGGAAACACACAAAAATAAATTAATTAAATACTTAAAAAGGAAAGTGGAAGTCAAACTGAACGAATCGATAAACTCATTGCAGTTGTGGTGGAATTGGCACGGCACTTCACTATGCCACGGAGAGTATTTATACAGTGTCTTGGCATATGAGGAATTCAGCGCGAAACTTCGAAAAGGAATGGCTGAAAAGAGGCGCCAATAACCTCGTCTCCAGGCAGAAAATTCGTGGGATTGTCAAACTCATAAGCTAAAGTAGAGATCTTTTCCGGCCTCCCTAGTCTTCAACTTTCCAGCGAGCTGAACTAAGAAGCTCAATTGCGGGGCATCCCCCACTTCAAAAAAAGAAAGGTAACAAAATATCTAAAGAAAAGAATACTATAACGAACTAATAGTGTAAAAGTGAAAATGCCTGTGATGTACACAGCGTAAATATTTCTTTCTTTTTGTTTATTAGGTTTTACTTTTTGCTTAAATAAAATTCCCATGTCTTGCCCATCAAACCGTTCAGTGACCGGTCTGGTCACGGGTACGATGGTAAGAGACGGCGTTCTGTTCTGTATTCGGAGAATGTTCCTGTTAAGTTAAGGAGGCCATTCACATCTCTTCCAAAATGCCATTGGATGCCAATACGAATTTTGCATGAAGAAAGATGGCTGCTGATATAAACGATGAAATGAAGCTTTGACAGTTATTACCAATATGCCTTTCCAATGAAGCAACAAGGCTGTTGTTGTATACAATGAAAATGAAGCTTTCAAAGTTATTCTGCTCCACAGAGTAATAAGGACAAAGAAAATATTGCTAATCAGACGAATAATGAAAATGAAATGAAGCGAAAAGACTTCAGGAAATTCGGCCAAAATGTGTTTGTTAAAATTAATGTTGTTTATTTCAAAGGGTTTTTTTTGTATGAAAAACTGAGATTTATTTGTGACAAAAATAAAATAAGTACATAAATACAAATTCTCATTTAAAATTGTAATAAATTTGCATGTATTTATTATCTGAAACTAGTAGAGTTAAACAATTTTTTTCCAAATATATTTTTCATTTTCCTAAACATCTGAGGTCGATACTGTCATTCATAAAGACAAGTTAACTTTAGTTATATTAGCGTCCCGTTTTGACGCGACAAGAGGGCTATTTCGGGAAAGACTTTGTAATTTAGAGCTGTGGTCAGATGACGCGGACTGCAACTAAGCTTACAATCCCTCTCTAAACTTCAGCAACACACCAGATTGAGGACGTTTCACGCCTACATCTCATTTAGCTTGCAAAAGGCCCACATACACAGCGTCTCTTCAGTGTCTTTGGGTTTCGAGCTTGGAAACCTACAACCCCGAAGCCCAGACCTTCCCACTAGGCCACCGCGACCACCGTAAAGACCAAAACTGAGGCTATTGCATCTCTGAACAGACGAACATTCTCCTACAGAAGGATGTTGAATCTGTCCTGACATGATTCCACGTTGGACTGTTGGATCTAATTTTTCTGATAAATTGTTAGAGAACGCAGGATAAGTCCGCATCAAACCAACAGTTCATCGTCACTGTAGCTGAGCTTGTTATAGAAGTGTGTAAATTTCTAATGAATGAGCTCTCATATGAAATAAAAGTTGTCGAAATAGGTTCATTGGTTCGAGCTCTGGAACTGTCTGGAGATTTCTCCCTGTCGAGAATATACCTTGGAGTAGTGGTTTTTTTTATTTTACTGAAAACTGGAGGGTGGTATGGGCAGGCGACCACTGATGATATATATGGAGGTCATAAGCTTCCATATGAAATAACAATTGTCGAAATAAGTACAGTGGTTGGGGCTAGGGGAATGTCTCATGGTTTTGCAATTTATATATATATATATATTAATTATATATATTAATATTAAATTCTTTTTAAATGAAAGATTTGTATTGAAATGCGTTATAATCATTTTTATCAATGTTTAATTTCGTGAAGCGGCACACCGCGTAGTTTTCACAACGTTATGAATTTAAGTTCTCATTGACTGTATTCATTCAAGCGAGTGATGAGCTGCAACTTCTCTTCAATTAGCAACGAAATATATAATGCTAAAAACGGAAATGTCATTAATACGGTTGGGCGTATACAAAGAAAAAAAATTAGTTAAAGAGTTTTTATAAACAATGTATTAGCTTCATATTTATTTTATTTATTTCATATTTTTTAATATAGAAATCTTTCTCAAATTCGGTACTAGATGGCGCCACTGTACGGAATAAAAATTTAACTGATAATTAGGTTCTAAAAATAGAAACATTGTGTTACCATCCTAAATACACAAGTGTACAAAATTTCAATCCGTTAGTACATCAGGAATTGAGTGAAAAATCGATTACCAAACTTCATTTTTACAAACCTGACACAAGTAAAGTTAAATAAAAGTTTTTTATGATAAAGAATAAAATATGATAAACAATTTTACTACCGAGCCTGCATTTTAAACTGATCTTTAAGCTGTTGATCTTTATCTATGATTCGCTTTTATTAAAAAATAACAGAAATCCTGACTGATAGATTAAACGAACTCACTTTGTAAATAAAATTCCAGATTATAATTTTAATAGAACTTATAACGTTGTCTAATATAACTACAGAGATTATCTTCTCTTATGCTTAACATCTTCACATAATTTGCTCTGCCGTATTAAAAACACATTCAGTAGCTTTGCTTATAGTCACTTTCACATTTTCATAACTCATTCGGACGAATTCACAACATAAATTCTAAATTTCTTTTACCAGCTCGGATCGAAATATCCGAACTTTAAATTAAAGACACAATTATACGCAATATGATGCTTGTTCTTATTTGCAAATGAAAATTTTATATATAAAAACTTTGTAATAAAATAGTGGTAGATATTTTAGAAACACGTCTATGTACATTAAATGTTTGATTTTATTTACTTTCTGCATTCTATAAAGTTTCTTTTGAAAATTATTACATACCTCATTGATTCTGATGTAATTTTAATCAAGCAAAGTTTACTAAATTTCTTCCTGAGAAAACTGTCAGTCTTCCAACCAGCCTCAAAGCGAAGTTTACTCAAAATTAACAGTCCTCTGTGCAATTAATGAGTGTTCCTGAATTTCGTGCATTAAAATCTCATTTATTTAAAAACATTATTTCGTAACTAAATAATTGGATCTTTAGGAAAATGAATTGCTGTAAGTAATTGTATTCACATAATATTCTAAATAGAGAGTGGAAAAAGTAATTTCCTTTTTTCTTTATTTAAATAATTGTCATTTTAATGTTATTCTGAAACATTGGATTCTTAAATTCTCAGAAACTTTCTTATTGACATGCGCTTTGCATCAACTATAATTCTTAATTCATCCCACTTATTTAATTCCTCTTTGTCTTGCTTAACTTTATGAGGTCAATGTATCAGTGATTCATGATAAAGGGTGTATATGGTATATTCTGTTTGTCAAAGCGACTTTTAAGTACCTGTGTAGTACTTGAGAAGTCTTGCTTACCTCCAACATATAGGAATAGATTTCCTTCCAATGCTATTTTAGAGGTATTTTCAGTAATGTCAACTAGACACTAGCCTTCATTTGTGTTTCATTTGATGGAAAAATAGGAAAATCTTCCGCAGCCGGCAATTCGATACTACATCGATCTACAAGTTTCTGAACAATGCCGAAATATAGTTTTATACCTCCGATTCATATCTCTTAGCTATTCCATGCCAAGGTTATTTGAAATTTGAAAGAATGAGTAGATGTATTTTTATGCAACATGGATGCAAAATCAGAAATGCAATTTTTACTGTCTACATTTCCACTATAAAAAATGCAATTTTTAAAAAATATATCTTCAGCGAAGTATAAAAATAGTAGAAACTGTATTCAGTTGACCTCCAATATAGTCCAGTCGAATAATATTTTAACATGGAGAACATACATAACAGCAATTTTATTGGTTTGAAGTTGTTGGGTCGGTAGAACAAAACATCGCATTTTGCAGACGTAAATAAGAAAGAATAAGGGGAAGGGCAATTCGAAAGATCTTTTTTTGTGTTTAAATAAAAGGCTATTAATCTGAGAGAAACAGTTTAAATTAGAATTTTATTGATAATAAGAGATCTATGAAATGAACCGTGGATCGTTAAGAGACCTTAATTAGGGCAGGAGTAAATTAAACAAAAACGTAAATTTTCCAAAAGTATTTTTAATTTTTTTTTATCATGAAAGCGAAATTTTTGAAATTTCATGTCAGTACATATTATATTATAGGGTATATCTGGTAAAAATTTCAGATTTATATGTTAATTTATTTTTGAAAAATTCAACTTTTTTGAAAAAAAAAACTCGTCGGAAAATACTCGTAAGTACTTTTTTATCTGTCCAAATTCGCGGAGAGAAAAAAAAATCATATTCTAAAAGTGTTGTTCTAAAATTTCCAATGGATTTATAATGGTCTATTTCTTGTAAAAAGTCTCTCATTTATTATGCCTTAACGAATTTCCTTTATCGCTGAAAAAGTTTATCGTTGGAGAAAATGCGTTCAGACAAAATAAGCGAGACGAAATTATAACTTCAAACATAATTTTCACCACTTTTTACTGAAAATCGACCAATATAAAGCCATTTGAAATTGTAGAGTAAAATTTTCAGAGTAGGATTTTTTTCTGTTCGCGAATTCGGACATATAAACAAGTACTTGCAGGTATTTTCCGACGACTTTCTTTTTTTCGAAGAAGTTGAATATTTCAAAAATAATAAAGAAATGGATTTAAAATTTGTACTAGATATAAGCCTACTATTTAATTCGTACTTGAGTGAAATTTCAAAAATTTCGCTTTAATTGTAAAAAAATTAAAAATTCTTTCCCAAAATGTACTCCTTTTTTAATTTACTCTCTCAGATTAATAGTCTTTTATTAAAACGCAAAAAACTGATCGTTCGAATTTCCCTCCACCCTTATCCGGTCCGATCTCCGTCTTCAAAATAAAGTGCCATGTTTTGTATGGCCGACCCAACAACTTTAAGTAATAAAATTGGTGTTATATATTTTGTCTATATTTTCATCCTTTTCCTGACATTTCGACTGGACTAATAGAGGGCGAGTTAAATGTGCCTTAAACCGAACCTTTCCTCTTCTCAGACCATATTTAAGGCTCTCTATGTTTTTGAAAGGTATACTCTGGACGCGTTTGTATATGTGTACCAATGGGGCTGTCGTAATCAAATTCTTACTCTCGTTTATCACTTTGTGCAAATCAATTGGTGTCCACACTTATCGTGGTCCAAGAGCTAATTTCTAATCCGTTATAGATATACATATAGTTCCAATTCGAAAAATACTTTAAATGCAGGAAGGAATTACAATATTTTTGATTGAATAAATACATTCCTGAAAAAGTTCCAAAATCCAACCGAAATCCGAAATCCAACTTTTAGATATTCCCCCGGTCCTATCAGTCATATTTATTAAAATATTACTGACACTCTAGCATATTGAACAAAAAAGTCCCACTATTCTGCGACTAAATACGACCGAATTATGTAGCTTTGATAATCGCTGACTTAGACCACTTTGCACTATTTCAATAACCGTCTTGAAATCGACCCACCAATCAATCCACAGCACGTGCTCGACGAGGCCACTGATTGGTTCAAATAAAGAAATAGAAAGCTACGTAACTAGCTCAGTTTTAGTTACCGAAGGGTGAGACTTTTTTTGTTTAAAATGTTAAGCGTATATCACACGGAGAGCTATCATACGCTGTTTTCGTCAGCATCAGCGCAATGACACTCACCCAAAAAGTTTGTAGCACGTGACCGGTCAGACAAGATGAGGCAAATCGTGGGCTGTATTCAAGCGTCTTGGAAATGCACACGATGCTAACGGAAAATCGTCGGCAGCGATAATTCAATCCATTGACGGTGGCGTAGTTCGCCCCAACGATGACCGAAATCCTGTCTGACCGGTTGTTTCAATGCGTAACTTGCTACAAACTTTCTTGGTAAGTGGCATTGTGCTCGTGCTGACGAAAACAGCGTACGATGGCTCGCCGTGTGATATACGCTTTAGTGTGCCAAGAATATTTTACTAAGTATGACTGATAGGAACGGGTGGCCGTATAAAAAGTTCGAATTCGTAACTTTTTACAGAAATATATTTTGTGACTCAAAAAACATAAAATATAATCCGTCCCTTCATTTAAAGCATTTTTCCAATTGGAACTATATGTCTATCTCTAAAGGTTTAGAAATTAGCTACTGTGCCACGTCTGTTTTATTGCATGAATATGCTTGGATCATGGAATTAAAAAGACCCGTAAGGGTTTAATCGACATCCCGTTATAAACTGTATAGTCGAATTTATTATAAACCAAAATTTAAAGTATTATTTTGACGCTATTAATCGTTACTAATTATTCATACATAGTCTAAATTAATCCAACACTGTATTTAGAAAATTATTATAAACAGAAATTTTTAAACCAGAAGAGATTTATTCTGAGGACCAAAAAGTAAGCCACTCTTTCCGTGCTACGAAAAATTTTACATTCCAAAAAGTATCTTTATTCATAAAAAGTTGAAACCTGCTTCCAAATTGATACATTAAATTTGGAAGAGGAATTTCCATTCACATTAACATGGACAATTTTGAGATTTCCTCGAATCTTGAATGAAAATATTACAAGTATTTCCAACCTCGTTTCACTTCGATCTAATCCGATTCAATAATTAATTAATTTATTTTAGGAAAATGTTCATTTATATTACCATGGGATGCCAATATGCCATTCCCATTAAGCAAGAAATCTGCTGATGTAAAGGACGAAATGAAGCTTTGGAAGTTATTACCGATACGCCATACGAAATGCTGATAATCAGGCAAAGAATGAAAATGAAATGAAGCAAAAGGACTTCAGAAAGTTCGAGCAAAACGTGTTTATTGAAATAATGATTTTTGTTAAAATTTTTAAAAATGAAAAACGGAAATTTAAGTTAGAGAAATATCAAATAAATAGATAAATTAAAATTCTCTTTCAAAGTTTTGATATATTTACATTAATTTTTTATCTGTAATTAGGTATGTAAAGAGATATTGTTTTTTAAATGATTTTTACAGTTTTCTAAACCTCCGAGTGAAGGAGTTACTTATATTAGCGTCCCATTTCGAAGCAACAGAAGGGTTATTTTGGGACCAATATCGAAATTTAGAGCCTCAGTCAGATGATGAGGACGACCTCTGAGCTGGCAACTCCTCACCAAATTTCAGCAGCATTCCAGCGGGAGGACATTTGGCCCCCTAAATATAATTTACCGTTCAACAGGCCCACGTACACGATTGATCTTATGTGGCATCGCGTTTCGATCCTGGAAACCTCCGGCCACGAAGCGGAGACCTAGCCACTAGGCTACAAAAAAAGTGAACAATTATTATTTTGAATCCATTTTGAATATTGTCCTTAGCCCTTGAAGAAATGGACTAGAATGGAATACTTGCTTGTTGCTGTTTTTCCGATTCCCTCTAAGTTTATCTTTCGTTTTTGGCTTTCTTTGAATGATATCGATTTCCATTGTTCTTTCCTTTCTGTTTGCAGCTGCAATTGCGCGCCATTTAAACATAGTTTAAAATTTTATTATCTAAATTTTATTGTTTATAAAAATTTTGTTGTTGTTTTTGTTTAAAGTTTAAGTTAAAAAAATTTTATTTTTTAAATTTATTCTATTTTTTCTAGTTGGTTATTTTTAAGCCACCAGGCTAACCGTGGCCTCCATTAAGACCAAATGCAATAAAAAATGTCGAAATCAGTCCAGTGGTTGGGGCTGAGGGATTATTTCATGCTCTTGTCAAATTATTTTAAATTTTCAGATAATAAGGATTGTAGATGTTTAACATTAAATTCTGTTCAAATGAATGAATTGTATCTTAATGCTTTACAATCACATTTAGGATTATTGAACTCCGAGAAATTGCTTACCGCGTAGTTTTCCCCATGTTATGAATTTAAGTTATCATTGGCTGTAGTCATTCAAGCGAGTGATGAGCTATAACTTATCATTAATTAGCTACGAAATATATAATAACAAAATATGGAACGTCATTAATACTTTTGGGGCGTATACAAAGTAAATAAATTTTATGAAAAAATTTATTAGCAGCAGATATTTTATTATGCTGCATGCGTTTATGAAATTGAAAGCGGCGACAAGTTTCAGAAATGGGTAGAAAGTGTTCTTTTAAAACTTTTATTCAATCTTCATATTATTTAGTTGACGGAGTTTCTGGTGCCAATAATGAACGTAAAACACTAAGAGATTTAATTCCGCACACAGCTAATAATACAGCTATTTTCTTTTCAGCATTAGTTATTTCATTTGCGTCAAGAAAAAATTTTTAGTTTTTCTTCATAATTATCTCATGAAATAGGATTAGACGCATCGAATTCATAAACAGACCCAATGGTCGACATTATGAACGCTATCAAGTTCAAAGTTTGAAAACGAAAGTGAAAGTTCAGAACGAATAAATAACAGACTGACAGTTCAGAAGAATGCTTTGCCGGGATGCATCCGTATCCCACCCTCGTTGAAAATTATGTTGCATTTTGTGAACATATCTAGTCATTAAATACAAGAACTTTCATCTGTATCTTTTAGAACTTTTAATAACACAACACGCAATCAGCACGAATACAAAACGAAACTGAAAGTAGACAACAGTTAAACATACATACAGTTATAGATTCCATAGTTAAACACACAGCTACAGTTTAAGAATTGAATAGAAACAGATAACAACACGAGCGCAGAATAATGGTGGACGGCTTTTTTTTCCCGCCACTGTACTTTACTTCAATTCCATATATCTTACGTTTTCGTGATAAGAATGCTAACTACGAATTTTGCAGCTACGTGATACCTGGCACATACCCACTTTGCTGTTTGGAGACACCACTTTTATGACCATAGCTTGTCACTGATGAACTAGCTTATTAGTTCCTGAATAACAAGCAGCTTTCGGGTACTTTTTGATTTACTATACTACTATAATCCTCAAACAGAATTCAATAATTGAACGAGATTTTCTCAAAAAACCATATTTTACCACTTTATAAATTATAATATTATTGATAAAAATTTTTTAACTTGATGCACACCGCTCGCAATTGAGGCATTATGGTCTGAAAAACGATTCGATGATTGTGTCGAGTCAAATATACAAAGAAAATTTCATCAGATTAATGGAAATCATAGCATTTTTCCTATAGAGAGTGTAAAGACAAATACACCATTCAAAATTTTGATTAAGAGGATCACAGCGCCACTCGTCGGGTAGTATTTAAAGTCAGTCCAAAATCTCTGCTTTCTTAAAATGAAAACGTAAGCATAATTAAACTCTATAACTGTGATGCATTGTACTGGATTGAATTCGGAATTTTATGGCTCAAGGATAAGCTTTTGTCGTGCTTGGTTGATCCGCAAATTATTAAAATTTCCTCGAGAGGAAAACAAGAAGCTTAAATGTTTCATCATTTTAAACGAATGAATGAAAGCATACCAATTTATTCAATATCCTTTATTATCGATTATTGCGACATTTCAAAACTGTTACGAAGTCATTTTATTCATAAGAAAATTTTCTAGATCCCCGCTTCGACAGTTTTATTGCAAAATGATTTGACGTGGAAATAAAACTATTCCAAAGGATTATATCATACCCTCTTCAGCTTTCACTATGAATTATTAAATATTATAACAATTTTTAATTATATTTAGTGCGTCACTAAAGTTCTGAGCTTTCCGTTTAAATTCAGAGCGATGACAGCTATAATCACAAAAGGTCTAGATATTGTAAAGTGTGCATATGGATAAAATATGGGAAGGAGGGAATATCTGGTAAAAATTTCAAATCGATTTCTGAATTATTTTATAAAAAATTTAACTTTGTCGGAAAAAACCTATAAGCAATTTCCTCCTGGTCCGAATTCGCGGAGCGGAAGAAAAAAATCCAGTTGTAAAAGTGTTGTTCTTCGTCTTAAGATTTAATTGTGTTATATTGATTTTTCTACACGCGTTTTAGAATTAAGTTTTTTTTCATAATTTTTCATAAATGTTTTTATAAACTTCGATATAAATAAGGACAAAAATAATGTATATTTATTTATTAAAAATTATTTAATAAATTGCACTTTGATTGTATACCTTTTAGCATTCTTAATTTTATTCTATGCATTTTTGTTTTAAAGGGGGGGGGATATAGTTAGTCAATATGACAAAGGAGTGGAGGGCTCCAAAACAGATGTTTGCCTTTGGGCGTGAAAATTTCTCGAGACGGCCCTGCACCGGAGTGCAATTTAGTCTTCTCAATTTTCAGTTGCGTATCTACGGTTGAGTAAGAAGGCATGTTGAGTAAGAGGCGCCATTTCTAGAAGTCACAAAAATGAGATTAAGAATTTAAAAGAGCTTTTTTTTTCTTCTTTACTCTAAATCCTTAGAATCTTAAAAACTAAAAAATATGTTTCTAGTCAAGCGAGAGTATATGTAGTCTGTTCAATATATGTGCGAGATAAACAATTAGAATGACCTTGAGAAGATGTTTAGGCACTAATTTGTTGGCGGGGGATCCATGGGAACATCTATAACCATCAGGCCGTAGAGACAAATGGCAGGGTCTTTCTGATGGTTTCGTTTAGTTTAATTTAGTTTTCAGCAGACTCCGCTTAACACACTAAGAGCAAGCCCGAAATATCTCGCCAACTTTTTTTCATCTCAAACGGCAGACTAAGAAATAACCCGCAGACGCTTTTCGTACAATTATTTTTAGCCATGTTATTGAGAATGATTGTTAAAAATCACCCGAAACAACACAAACTATTAAACAAAAAATTTTCTAGATTAAATTTTAAAATTCCGGCTTCCTGTTGCATTGATTCACCATTAAGATTACCTCTGAGCCAAATTTCAAGGCTGTAAGTGCGATAGATTCGTCTGGACATTGCACGCACGCACACAAACATTGCCTTTTATAACTATAGATGGTAAGAAGTAAGTAAAATTACTCTAATTAATTATTTAACATTTGTCGGATTTATTTTTATATTGTATTCAATTTTTAATAATAGAATTAGTTTCACGTCTTAACAAATGGAAAGATCATTGAAATAATTTCCAATTAAATGACGAAAGCCAGTGGCCGACTGGGTCTGAAAATACTAATTACCTGGAGAGAGAGAGGGCTCTCTTACATTCACAGGTTAAGCAGTACTTTGCATTTCTTTCCTTTCTTATTTTTCTGCTTTATCAAAAAATGCCAATAATACAATATTAGAACTTTTTATCTTTTACGATAGCGTAACATTCACGTTATCATGTAACACCCGTACGAAATGATTAGAACTCTATTTTTCATTTGCCAGCCAAGAAATAAAAATCTTAGCTTCATATTAAAGAAATATAATGTGAAAAGTCGCCTTCAGAAACCAAAAAATTTCAATAACTTATATAGAAATTTCTGCAATATTAAAAGTGGTATTACTTCTTTTCAACTCTTCCGATTCTTGATTACTAAGTATTGTATTGGTGATAACACACTTGAACTCGAAATTTATTTATGACCGTTTGTGAGACTAAATAAATGCTTAATTTGTCCGAAATCTAAATAGAGGATAGATAAAAAAAAAACCGTAGACATTTTAAGAAACCATAAAAAAATCGATTGTAAACAGGAAAATTTGCATGGCTATGTCTTTCTTTACCGGCTAAAAGAAATTGTCATTCTGCATCATCGTTTTTATCTGGGAATAGTTAATTTCCTTCCTTTCTTGGGGCTGTCGCGGGCGTTGAGACTTCTCTTCAGTGTTATTATGGTGGATGCCATGAACACTTGTGGTTGTAATAAAAATGATAATATTTCGTCTATATTTTTATTCACATATTTTACAGTCACCTATCAGTGAATGTTTGTAATCATATTTTGAGCCCCCTCTCTCACTGGAAAAAAACCATGTGCACAGAGCGGATACCTCGCAAATTGTTTTTAAGCCTGATTAATTTTCGATATCTTGTTATGATATTTTTGAATGTTACTTTTTCGCTTCGGTCTCTTCCCACTCGGTGTATCCATCCGATGTTCCTTTGTAAAACGAATAGGGTTAATTTTCATAAGGAGCTACTATTTCTTGTGAATGTATTAATTGATTAGAATTGTTTTAAAAGTTTTAAGAGATTATTGTCTGTATAATTTCGGAAACTGCTGCTGTATTGGTTCCATTTTGTAAATCTGTATGAATGAGTGATTTCCTGACTTCCTAAAACCTAAAATTCCAAATTTACTAAGGTGTATTTACAGAGCCCAATTTTGGGTTTGGTAAAGTAGGCAACTATCTAGGGTTCTGTAACTTTGGGGCATATCGGGATTTTGTTTGCAGTATTTTAAAAAGAATTGAAATTTGTGATTTATTTTTATCTTCAAAAGCTGTTTACTCGAAATTATTCCAATTTAAATCAAAAATCGTTTAAATTATTAATGCTATGATTATACCAAAGAGATACAAATTTCAATAAATATAAAACTACTTATTTTTGCAATATACAGATTGCCCGCGAAATCTTGAACTTACTTAACTTTAGAACGGTGAAGGTATAGTCATAGATGTGGTTTCAGGTATAGTAAAGTAGCTTTGCATTAAGTAGTGAGATCATTTACAGCGCTATTTAGCGAAAAAATTCGAAGTAAGTATTCTTAAGATGAGCTACGGGAAAGGATGGGTATTTGCGACGGGGGAAAGAAAGAGGAAATTCCAAGTTAGAGTATATCATCGATTTTGAGAGAAAAGTATGACACATTAAGGTTAATAATAGAAGCATAAATCCACCATTTGTTAGGTGACGATTTTTCAAATCTGTGGAAACGAAAGATGGAAGAATGGAGCCCTTATCTGTAATAAGATTATTACCCTTTTTGCTGCCACAAAGGAAATCTGGACGGAAATTACTAAATAAAATTCTGGGTCGATCAATCTGTTATTGAAAATTCTGCACCTTGTATTAAATGACGAGTGTACTTGATGTCGGACTTCGGCAGCTCATCTAGAATTTTCTATCGTCCAGTAATGGGCGTTCTGCCTGTTGGGCTCAGCTGTAAGCGAGAAGTATGCCACATCTCTGCATATTATCTTTGGAAGGTTAAATGACGTTAAAATATGGTTTATGAAATTTCCTATTTTCATCTCGAGGACACTTTAATATCTACGAATCACCCAAGTGTTTTGCCAAAAGCCATAAAATTCCGAACTAGACAATAGATCATACAAAACAATAAATCACAGTCATAAACATAAAATGAGTTTATCGTTCAGACTGTAGTCATCATGAACTGGTCAAAGTTTGGAGATCCAAAATAATTCTCGCTGTCCTTCAAGATGCTACTTTAATTAGAAACTTCATGAGGGATGTAGTGGAACCAGAATGCTGCGAAACAGTATACCATAATTCCTTTTTTATAAAAAAAATGTAACGGCCAAATATATAAGTTACCTCCTTAAAACAGTGAGTTCTTTGTCTAATTCTTGCTCTTGAGGAAACTATTGGGATGTTAAATTAATACATTTAATGTACCAATGGCAAAACGTGTCAATTTGCGAAGCTCATGGTATTTTCTATATTACTTCAATTGCCATGCTTTTATATTGAAATTACTTAATTTTAATCTTGAAATTAAATTATACCTTAACATTTTCATTATACTCATATTTTGAATTAAAGCTCGCATCAGATTAACATTAGTTCAATAATGAAATAGAAACCTATTAGCTGCGAAATTTTATTTTATCGTTGTTGACATTTTATTGTTTCAGGATTTCAAAGCAAACAAATAACTAAATATTTTAAATGTAAAACAGTAAATTCTGTTGGAAAGTGACCCCCAGCCTACCCTGCCTATTATCCGCTCCATTCTGTCCAAGTCACCTGCAACTCCCTACCCACCCAGGTCAGTTCCGGCACTGCTTAATTAGTGACACCACTGGATCCGCATGGTTTTTCGTAACAAGCATCTTGCATAATAAATATGGTGCAATTTCATCCCACATATTCAGAAATATTTCTATAACGAACATTCTATAAAACCCTGTGCAAATACCGCCATTTGGCATGTTAGCCCGCTGGGCAAACCTGCCCCATGGGAAATGGTCCAACTAACCCCATAACGCCATTTTTATTTCTCATGAGTGTAAGAATTTATTCTGAAAGCATTTCGATAAACAAACAAGCCCTAAAGTAACAATGAAAAATAATCTTTTTAAATATTAATTGTAAAAATGGAAATTGCAATTTGTAAGCAAAGAAAAAAAACGATTATTTATAAGCGAGGAAATTTACTCAGCTTTGTAAAAATGAGAAAATGATCTATCGATCTTTAATGGACGCTGCTTCTTCAATGATGCTAATGGAGAAGAAAGGAGATGCAACAATGCATATTTCTCTGGACTGACAGCGCTAAAACAGAAAGTTTTAAAAATATAGCTACTGGGCCAACATGCCCCTATTGGTAACTAGCCCCGGTCTACCCTACTCCCTAACAAAGGTGTCATCCCCACACACATAAAAACTCAGGTCCTTCGACAAGGCCGGGAACGCCAAGAGTACTCAGATTTATATTGCCATCCGAGACTGCGGCAAAAGTAGAAGGGGCGAAGGGCAACAATATAAAATAGAATAAAATGCGCTTAGTGGTCGCCACTACACAATATGGTGCGTTTTGTACGTCATAGGATCACGAATATGCATTTTGAAAGCCTTTTTTCCAGCGATTCAAAGCAGAATTTTGTACAAAAACACAATTAAATACAGAAGATCACATACCAAACATCATGGATATTCATCAAAATCTCGAGTTCGAATTTTTTTTACCATTACAATACTTTCTCGTATACGAAGTATACAAAAAATACTCAATACTTTTTCCTTATATACTTCGTATACTAGAAAATAAAAGGAAATCTACCTTCGCCTTCTGTCTTGACAACAGAATTATCTCATGGGAGCCTCAAATATGGAGATGAGAAGCCGCATTATTTTGTACTCCCTCTCTTTGTATCCTTATAAATAAAATGTTTTTTTTCTCTTGCTTTATCAATAAAGTTCTACTCATACGTACCCAACCGACAGGGATCCGCCCTGGCTCCGTGTTCGGAGGTATGCTGTGGTGTTGTTATGTTAAATATGTATTAAAACGAAAGGTACCAATTTTCAGGAAATAAGGTCTAGTAAAAGGTTTCATTTTTAAAATTTCCATAAGTGGTCATATACATATTTATAATAGCACTAGCTACAAAATTTCAAATGCAATATTTCTTAAAAAATTTCGAATCTACATGAAAAATAATTCTGGAATTCCAAGTTTCAACATCCCAGCATTTTTTTAAAAAAAATTATAAGTAAATGAAATTTTGAGTTTCTAATGTTAAAAATAAAACTTTGAATTTTTATTGTTATCTTGAGAAATTATTTAACTATTGGCCGATGATTTTTTTGTATTAGTATGAATTATTCTGCACATTTTACACTTTTACGTTTTATTTTAAAATAATTTTGAGCACATAAAATTATTTATCAAAATTAATAAATAAAAATTTTATTTAATTAATTAAAAAAATAAAATAAATATAAATTTTAACAGGAATCGGAACAGATGGCCATTTGATAAGCATATGCAAAATTTCAGCATATTCGTACGAGAAGTTTTGAAGTTTTATGATGTTTTTCATTTTTGCTGTTTAACAATACTCTTAAGGGGGCGTCACATATGTCGAAACCGTTCTCATTATTAAATACAATCGTTACACCACTTAATTTATAAAATTTAAATATATAATAATTTAACTATTTATATATATAAATTAAAATTTTGTAAATTAAGTTGGTGTAATATTACACTATTTATTATTTACGCATCAAGTTCTACAGATTGTAAAATGTAGATCATTTTGAAAATAACATTTAAAGTGCAAAATAATTTAAAATGCTGCTACCAACATTTAAACGCAAGCAGAGAACTTCTCTATCTTAATGTGCAGACGACCCCTTTTCCATTCAGAACACAAAATGTCTAATATCTCCCGATATATTCATGTCATATTAATCAAAAATTATTTCTTGGGGTATTTTGTTCATGAGAAATTTATTTATGACATCAAAAATGGATGCTTCTGTTCAAAAGTTTGAAGTTAGTGCAATTTTAAATATTTAAAAGACCCCTTATGAAAATTTTAACAATCGAATCTTTTAGTGTACGTTATTTCCCTAAGATTGGTACCTTTCTTTTTAATGCCCAATGAACGATAGCAGAATAATGCTGGGTGGCTCCTTTTATTTTCCGGACAGTACATGTTATTACGCGTAAACCATCCACCATCACTCCATTCTACGCTTTAAAACAGGGCCGGTCCGACTAAAAGTGGTGATTGGTGCTAACTTGAGGTGCCTTGAAAAAAAATTTCTAACAACAAAATACCTTATTGCTTTTTCTACGCAATTTGCTATAGTAAGGACAGTGGTGGCTCGTCCATTAGGGTTGCAGCAACCCCTGAAATAATTATGAAAGCCTGTATTTTTCGTTTGTGTTATTTGGATAGTTTTCGCATTGAAGAGTCCGATCAACAACAAAAGTGGAAAAAAATGATGAAAACGAAGAAAGACACAAACTTGGATAGTGATTTGTGTTTCATTTTCTTGCATGGTTTATAGTAGCTATGTTGATAATATTCCTCAGCTATACCCGAAGGTAAATTCAAAGTCTTTGGCGCTGTAATTAAGGATAAAAAGGTAAATCAGAAAATTGTAATTAATGTCGCTCGGAAAAATTCTGGCCTGAAGATAGTAGGTAAAATGCCTAAGAGGAAGGCGATATTTTTATCTCGATTAGGAACTGATACCACGGTAAATGATATTGCCAACTTTCTGGCTCCATTAAATTTAAAATTTCTTCAGTGTCATAGACTTAAGACCGGTAACCTTTTTCACAATGCCCAATGAACAATCGCAGAATAATTCTGGGTGGATCCTTTTTTCCGCGACTGCGCATCGTTCACAAATATGAACATAGCAACTACACATAATTCTGACTAAGTTACGACATAAAAATATGGAGAAAGTGCCAACTGGTTTCTGAAGTACATAGATGAGCTAAAAAATAGACAGATGAAAGAAACAACGACCGACATAGCCACGGATTCTTCTCTAATACTGTGTATTCTTTTCCTTAAGGTTTTTATTATTTTGGAATAAGAGACTGTATCTTTCGATGCCTCGCAAACCTACTTTAGTCCGATTAATTATTGGATTCTTTTTGAAGAAATTAGTTCAGTTAGAAATGAAGACAATTTACGACTTCCGTGGGCTTCCGACCTCCCCCATAAGAAGGTCGTCTCAGCACCTTCCCTTCGGGCATGACTTTACTCTGATTAATTCCTAGAAGGTTGTAGCGAAATTACATGCTTTAAGATATGTTATTCTATCTTTTGTTAAGAACAACAAAAATTCATGCATTCAAAACAGCCTACATTGATCCTTCAGTCATTTATAGTGAAATAATTTAGAATAATTTTCAGTGCATTTTTTAATACTGGTTGCTTTAAAGGAAACAAAATTTCTGAGGATCGCATTTTGATTGCCAAAATGTTTCGTTTTTATTTCTCAGAATGTAAATCGTATTTATCGACGTATCGTATTTATCGTATTATCGTAGAGTCTTGATAAAAATGTGACATCCATTCACCTGAAGGTTGCAACAAAGAGAAATAACAGAAATTTGTTTAAAACAACCAGTAACTACATTAGAGCCTCCTTTCTCCTTGTTCAGAAGAATGAAAATCGTTTACGAAACTCTATTTTTTACAACATGACACATGTCAAGCAAAATAAAAGTATTCATGATGAAGAATTAAATATGATAAAGAATTCGACTACCGAACCTGCATTTTTAACTAATCTTAAAGCTTTCGATTTTTATCTATGAATCGCTTTTATTTCACGAAAATAATCGAAATCCTAAGTGCTAGATCAAACAAAACTCAATCAAAGAAAATTCCCAAATTTGATATCATAATTTTAAGAGAATTACTAACGATGACTCTTATTACTAAAGAAATTATCTTTTCTTGTGCTTAACATCTTCACATAATTTGATCTGCCCTATTAAAGAAAGATTCAGTGACTTTGCTTAAAGTTACTTTCACATTTTCATAACTCATTCGGACGAATCCAGAACATAAACTAATTTTCCTTTACCAGCCCGGATCGAAGCATCCAGACTTTAAATTAAGAAATAAAGTGACAATGAATCCCCGCATTAATGTTTGTAAATAAGAAATTTTACATAGAGAGACTTTTTAATAAAATAATGGTACATATTTTAGAAACACTTCTATGCATGCACATATAAATGTTTCTTTTTATTTACGTTCTGCACTGTATAAAGTTTCTACGATTACGTACCTCATTTATTCTAATGCAGTTTTATTCGAGCGACATTTACTATATTTTTTTGCTGAGAAAACCGTCAGCCTTCCAAACAGTCTCATAGCGAAGTTTACTCAAAATTAACTGCCCTCTTTGCAATTGATGAGTGTTCATGAATTTCGTGCATTAAAATTTCATTTATTTAAAAACATTATTCTGTAACTAAATAATTGGATCTTTAGGAAAATAAATTACTTTAAATAATTGCATTCACATAATATTCTAAATAGAGAGTCAGAAAAGCAATTTCATTTTTCTTTATTTTATTAATAATTATTTAAATCTTATTCTGAAACATTGAAATCTTGAATTCTCAACAACTTTCGGATTGACGTGCACTTTGTATCAACTGTAATCATATATTCAGAACACTTATTTTATTGCCCTTGGTCCAGCTTAACTAATCAGGTAAATGTGTCAAGGATTCATGATAAAGCGAGAGTATGGCATCTTCTGTTTGTCAAAGCGTCTTTTGAGTAATTGGGTATTATTCGAGGTAGAAGTCTCATTTAGCTCCAACATATAGGTATGATTTCCTTCCAAGACTAATTTCGAGGTATTTTTAGTACTTTCAACGAGACTTTATCCTGCATTTGTGTTTCATTTGATGGAAACACAGGGAAACCTCCCGCAGCCAACAATTCGATTCTAAATTGGGAATCAATCTACAAGTTTTTGAATTATGCTGAACTATAGCTCTATTTCTCTGGTTCATGTCCCTTAGTCATTCCATGCCTTGCCTTAAAATTCTAGGTTATCTGAAAGAATGAGTAGATGCATTTTTATACAACATGGAGACAAAATCACAAATGTCAATTTTCCTGTCTGCATTGCCACTAAAAAAGTGTAATAGTTTTTTAAAATATCGGCAGCCAACTAGATATATTAAACAACGCCAGAATATAGTTTTTACTATATAAACATAGTAAAAATTATATTCAATCGACCTCCAATATATAGCGCTTTAAATGTGACTTAAA
>BGPR01028657.1:0-19821 GCA_013235015.1 Araneus ventricosus | reverse complement strand
TTAATGACTATATTGGCCAACACATGCTGACGAAATGAGTAAAAATTTTACTTTTCTGAGAAATAACATAGCTGCAAAGGTTGCGAAACAGAGTACAAAATACCTTTTTACAACACTGCGATGCAGAAATTGAAAAATGGATCCATTTTCAAATTATTTTCATCACTTATTATTAGAACTAATTTCTCGCTCGTTCCATCTTTTCCACGCATAGAAACTCTTTTGAAAAAACTCGTCTTCTGATTTCCTTTCAAACGAACAATAACATTTTTTTTTCTGTGTCGGGCAGCAACTTGCTTTTAAGTTTCATCCTGATCCGAAAGGTTTTTAATTTTTATTATTCCACGAAAGCTCTTCCAAAACTACAAGCGGACTCGCTTTATTCTTCATATTTGAAAGTACTAGGAAAACAAGCATTCTTACTTTGAAGTAATTTAATGGCTGTACAGGGTAACATGAGTTGCAAAGAATAATTTTAAAAAATTCCCTTTTAAAAGCTAATACAGATTCAAACATTGCGAAACCGAATAGACAATGCTTTTGAAAAATCACAACACAGCAAATTACAAAAATAATCCCCTTTTAGCTTTCAAAAAAAGAAAATTCCATCTCTTATGAGATTATTTTCACCTCTCCTACACGTAGACACTCTTTTCAAAAATCGCCTGTCCTCTCCTTTAAAAAAATCGTCTGCCCTTTCCATTTAAACAAACAATCACGAAAAAATATATGTTTTAGACAACTTTTTTTCTGTATACATACAAATGCTCTCTTTTCACGTTCCGCCTTGGCGCGAAAGAGGGAAGGTCAGATGGGGAAAATGAGGGGTAAACAGGCTAATAACCGAAAATAATCCCCTACACCTCAGTCCCTGTCTGTTTCCACCCCGTCTGCATTCTGTCTAGTTTTCTCAGACTCGCATCTGATGGTGTAGATCGATTTGGCGATTTTATATATCTGTACGGATTCTCTCGGTCGCTCGTTTCGCGCGCGTTCCCATGGCGACGCCAATTAAAAGAGCAATAGGATATACCGTTTTCCATTCTTTTCACTAATAACTATTTTGATTATCTTAATTAAAGAATAAGCATTCGATTTTGCAGGTGGTTTCAGAGAGAAGCTCAGACGATTCTCGGAAGTCGAGCGTTCGCCTCTCTGGCGTTTCTTGGTTCGGAAGGAATTGAAAATATTTTCCTCTTATTTATTTTTTTATAGTTGCTATAATCGAGGATATTTTTCACTTATTTCTCTGAATTTATCGAATATTGCAGCTTATTTAAAATGATATTTGAAATTTTGAATTCGATTCCTCTTATGCTTGTTTCCCGTTATTACGCCGTTAAATCGGAATTCTAAATTTTTCCTTTGAAGATTAATTTTTCTTGCTGTTGGTCAGTTGAAAAATAATTTTTATTTTTTTTTATTTATGATTTGCGTTACAAATGTGATCAAAAACTTTTGTTTTTGTTGACTAAATTTAAAGCCCGTTAATGGGTCATTAACCGGATTCAGTGAGAAGTTTCCACAATTTTAGCAAGTCGAGTGTTCGTCGATCTAGCTTATCACTGTTCGGAAGAACATAAAAATATTTCTCTCTTATTTATATTTTACTAGCCGCCTTCGGCAACCAGCTTATTCGCCGAGAATGGATTTCAAATGAATTTTGCATCATTTTATATTCGTGGTTCTCTTACCTACGTAATTTTAAACTTCATTCATATGAAATTAAATATTTTTTTAAAGAATAAAAACAGTTTGTGTTGCGTTGCAACAATGAAAAGTATTGTTGCAAATTATGCCAAATATATTTTTAAAAATTTATTAAAATTCGAGAAAATATTGTACTGAAATTTAATTGATATCATTGGAAAGGTAATTTTTTGCACTTTCAGATGGTGTAAAAATGATTTTTGTGCCATAATATTTTCGGAAGGCATTAAGGAAAAACGCCGAAATTTCACCTAATTTTTAATTAATTAAAATTTCAGAAAATGGCTCCGAGGAGCACATTCTCACACTTCAAAGTATGTTTGTGCAAATCTCGTAGCTACAGTGATCTCTCACTCATGCGCGGGCGCAGGGGACAGAGAAAAAAACGCGCATAAGTGAAAAACCACAAAAGGGAGCTTAAAAGTGAAACATCAATGCAGTGTGCATATATTTGTTAACTAATACTTTGTATATACTACTGAAAAATATAAATAAGATTAGTTTCAAAATGCAAATACGTGTATAATTTCCTTTAATTATATTTTAAGACCACAAAGGACATGGAAATACTCCCGATTTTTTAAAATCTCTCCAAATGTCGATTCTGGGACATTAAAACACTCCGCTAAAGCGTTTTTCGAGGTGCAAGGATTTTCTTCGAGTTTTTTAATAACATCCATTTTAAACGAAAGCGACAATTTCGTTTGTTTTTTTCGCCATTTTAAAATGTAACCATCTAACCAAAACTCCATAGATGGTTCTTTCGTTAGCGATCACTGTCACTTGGTACGTACAGTACTAACCTCTTTAATTGGCTACTGAATAAATGCGACTTTTACTGACGTCAATCACAAGAACCCCCACGTACACCCCTGTGCTTAAGTTAGAGGAATGTGTTCCTGGAATCTGAACAATAGTGAAAGGGCGAGGGAATGCATTCCTAGAAGCAGAACAAAAAACCTGAAAAAAAACTTTTTGAACTAAGAAAATTTTTGCGAGGCGCATAAGTGAGAGGTACATTTTTAGTACGGCGCATAAATGAATAAGAGTTATCATTGTTTTCCTATATCCCTGGCCCGGACCACGAAAAAAACGCGCATAAAAGAGAGCGGGTACAAGTGACAGGTCACTGTATAGGTCTAGCGGTCTGCCCTGTAGAGGACCAACACGCAGACATTCTCCTTTATTATTAGTAGAGATAGTTGCGCAAATGAGGATTTTTTCATCTATTTCATTGAATTTATAGATTATTGCAGCTTATTTAAGATGAGATTTGAAATTTTTCATTCGATTCCTCTTATGTTTCTTCCACATTATTATGCCCTTAAATCGAAATTCTAAATTTTTCTTCTGCTTTGAAGATTAATTTTGCTTGCTGCTGTTCAATTGAAAAATAATTTTAATGATTTGCATCTGATTGATCTTTGCAAATCTGAACAAAAACATTTCTTTTTGATTGACTAAATTTAAAGCCCGTTAATGGGCCATTAACAAATGAAAACATCATTATACTTTTTATCCTCTAACAATGTTTTCCATATGTTAGCGAGACTTGTATTTTAAATGTAAGCGAAAATTTGTATGTCCGAATTCTTTACCTTAAAAATTGTTTATCAGAGCATAAAAATTTTTTTCTGAAATACCCTTTGAATAGATATGACATCGAAATTTTGGGATGCCTGCTTATGTATTGCAGTTTGGCCATGTCGGGCCATTTGTGAAAGTCTCAAGATCAATTCTGTTTCAAAATGATTGTAATGATTTACATTGAAAATCTGATCAAAAACTTGTTTTCTGGTTGGGTAAATTTTAGGCCTGTCAATGGGTCATTAACATATGAAATCATTACGTTTTTTATACTCTAATGATGTTTTTTATATGTTACTAGCAGTACACTCACGGCGTTGCCCGTGGAATCAGGACTTCGACAAAATGGAAAAAAATGCCCACAACGACACAAAAAAAGTTTTGAAAACAAAATCAAAACAAAAGATACACATTATTGATTTTCCGGCTTATTTTTCCTCTCGACAATGATGCGAATGTAATGACGTCACCGGAAGGAATAATGCTTGCTGCGAATGAAAGCATATTACGTTACCTCCTGCGAGGAAGCAACAATTCATTCTGGGATCGACCGGAGAAACTCTCGCTGTCAAATCTCGCTATCAAAAAAACTGTTTAAACTGATCAGGGAAAAATGAATTAAAAAAAACGGAATAAGATATTTTAACCGTTCTTGTTTTAAATCCGACAGAAACGTTCCAGTTATAAGCTGAAAAAAAAATGAAAATTATAGAGTTGTTAGAACGTCAGATGCGAGAATTTGAAGAAATCCTTAACAGAAATTACCATAAAAGTAGCTATTATTTAAAAATTTCTCAAAATTCAGTAAATTATGTTGGAAATTCAAAACAAACTTCATTAGAACGAAAATTGTTTGTTCTATCCGATAGTACATTGATTGTTTTTCAACGATCATTAGAAAAAATATTACAGCCGTAAACGTTCTAAAAATGACCCAAAACAACACAAAACATTAAATGAAAAATTTTCTAGATTAAATTTTAAAATTCTGGCTTCGAGGTGAATTGAGTCACCATTACGTCTACCTGTGTGCCGAATTTCATGGCTGTAAGTGCGATAGATTCGTCTGGACACAGCACACACGCAAACATTGCCTTTTATAAGTATAGAAGAAGGCGAAAATTATGTCAGCGAAAATTTGTATTTATGAATTCTATACCCTAAAGACTGTTTATTGGAGTATTACAAACTACCATCCTTCTCAAAATACCTTTTAATAGAGTTTTCATCAAAATTTTGCGATGCTTGCGTCATCATTTGGTTGAAAGTCTGAAGACCCGCTTCCGGAAGCTCTCGTGTGTTTCAGAACAAGGTATTAATCTAAGAAATACAGTCGCAATACAAATCGCGCAGTACAAATTGCACAGTTGAATTTCCGCCATCTTGCTCTTCCAAGTTGCACGACCGAATCCTGACATATTTTGAGCTTCGACTTCTTTAAGTGTAAGTCAATTGTTTGCGCAGATCTGATCAGTTTGATGTAGTCAAATGAAGGACTGTGATATAAAAATTCACAGATCGTTATTTTGGATGCCACCGCCCTGGATTTTCGACAAATGAACCGCAACGCGAATTTTAACTTATTCGTGCACAAAGTATCTAATGAAAAAGTACTGTGATGTTCCAGATTTTCGACTAATTTCCTAAATTATTAGTAGGACTACGTTCCTCCCATTGGGATCTCAGGAAGGAATTTGATTCACACGCCAAACCGCCACAAAAAACGTTGTATGGGAGATCCTCTATATCTCGGTAACTACAAATGTTAAAAACATAACTAATGTCTTATTTTATAGATAAAGGGTAGCAACAGAAGTTACAAAAAATGAAAATCGAAATTGTAGTTCAGCGACTACTGAGTCGCAAAATTGGGCAAAAATACGCATGAATTGGTACAGCGATCCTCTATATCTCGGTGGCTACATATGTTAAAACCTAACTAATGTCTTATTTTAGAAATAAAGGGTAACAACAGATTCCTTTATTTCGCCAATTTTCCATACATTAGTATTTCAGAGAAACAAAAGAGAATTGAGAGTAACTTCGAGAAACAAAAGAGAATCACGAGTAACTTCGAGAAGCAAGAGTATCGCGAGTAACTTCAAGCAATAAAAGAATATCGCGAGTAACAAAGAGAAACCTAGAAACTTAGAGAAACATTACCGAGTCGCAAAGTTGGGCAAAAGTAATCTTTAATTGGTGACGCAATCCTCTATTTCTCGGTAACTACATATGTTAAAAACATAACTAATATCTTATTTTAGAGATAAAGGGCAACAACAGAAGACACAAAAAAACTTACTTAAACTTAAAAACTTACGAGAAACAGAAGAGTCGCGCGAGTAAAGTAGTTCTACGCCTTTAACATCAGCGGCTGTTTGAAAAAGACAACCTCCCGTCATTTTTTTTTATCATGATAATGTTTCAGGCAGGCATTTTTCTGTAAATTGCGTGATGTAGGCAACCCAGACGGAGACAAGACAGATGAGTCCAGTCTCAAACATTATCAGGCTACGATATTTCGGTCTAGAGGTTCTAATTTCAATTTTTCCTTATTAATATTTAAATTGAGAGAAAACGCTCGAGTTAAGAAAATCCTCTTTGTTCGAATGGTCTTCTTTTACGTAGTTTCATTGATTCAAAATTTGATAAAGAATTTTGGCCAATAAAAGCATCTAGCTCATTGCGATTTTCAGTTATCATCTTCACGAGACCCTGGACAAGCAGGCCATACCTCTGAAAAGGTTTTTTTCGAACTCAGATATGCTTAAAAAGTGGCAATTCTGCAAAATATCGAGATCAAATTTTTTTGACGAATGCAATACTTTTTCTATATGCGTTTCTTGTACGAGAATGCACGAAAGATCCACGCATAGAACAACGAACTGATGACAAATCAGAAATTTATTAAGTGTTTTATGTAGAAGTATTACATTTTTTTCAATCAGTAGCAGGTGCATTTCAATAAAACAAATATACCTTCTTTCTGCTTCGTGATTTGTGTATAGCGTACTTCTGAGACGGTTTGTTTACCCATGCAACAGAATGTATGAATAAAAAACGACAGACAGACAGCTTTATGAACCAGTAAAGCAATTTGAATAGCAGATGGATGTTGAACAAATGACATCCAATATTGTTAAATGACATCCAATATTGTTTATATAGTTTTGAAAATGAATTAGTGTGTTTTCGTGTGCACGCACAGAAATAAATGCGAACAGAGATAGAAGTTTTTCCTTTCTCGGGAAGATCCAAAAAGTCGCAATGAGCCAAAGTTCAGGGTCTAATTTTTTGACGCATACAATATTTTACTTAAGTGTGATTTATACAAGAGGAAATAAAGAGATAGGTTTGCGACTAAATTTTTATCTACATAAACTAACAACAGATGGCAGCACCACTGTATTTTATTTCGATGACTACTTGGTGAGAGCGAGAAGTGAATTTTTTCGCCTCTTCATAATAATTCTATAAAGAGAATTTTTAAAACCTGTATCTGAACTGGTAAAGTTTAAAATGATACTAAATATTTCATTTCAATTTTATTTTAAACGTGAGTGAAATATGCAAAATCTTTTTGCTCTATGTATATTCTGACTTATTTTAGAGAATGATTTGTATTTTCATGTACAACAATCTATTTTTAACCATGCACAAAAAGGATTATTCGCGCACAAAGATGTCCATTTATTCAGATACACAAGTATCATGATCAGGAACGTCATAACTATACAAAACCTTTATTCCAGCCATGACTACCTGCTTGCATAATTGTAAAAAAAATTATTATATGATTTATTTAAAATGAGTTTATCCAGCATGCAATTTTAACTCGGGTTTGTTTTTGGTATACGGCTTGGGGAAAAATCATGTAAGATCTTATTTTTTGTTTTGGTCATATTTTCGAGGAAATATGATATTGCAGAACTTATTACTAATAATTAATTTTCTAAGAACTGAGTTGTTATTCACCTTTATATATGGATACTTGATTATTTATTGAAAACATTGAGGATGTACAGAAAACGAACAAGAATTTTCATAAACATGAAGAGAAACAAAATTTAAAGCGGGGAAATGGTGCCACAAAACAAGTTTAATCGGTGAAAACAGCGAAAGCACGTATGTAGGTTTCGAAGACAAGAGACGGGAAACGAGATCGTGGCAGAGTCTAGGTTTCGGTACCGGAGAGTCGCAGGTTCGAAAGCCGACTTCAGGGAATATCTGCTGCAATTTCCGGCTTGGTGCACATTAAATCCCTTGAGGGCGAAATGTCATCCCTCTTGTAGGGCGTGAAAAATTGGAAAGGGTGGTGTAGCATCAGGTGTCATCCTCGTCATTTCAACATGGTTCAAAACCACCGCATGCAAGCCCCTCGTGTATCTTCAAACCGGGATGTTAATATAACTAGACCGAGTATCTGAATATCCTATATACATATCCGGTGTTCAGGTAATAATATAGAAGGAATTGTCAATAGGGAAAGATTTGGTCAACTGTTTTGGTGTCAACTGTTTTGAAATACAGAAATTTGTTTTTGTAAACATATTATTGTTGCAAAGATGTAATGTCGCTTTCCTGCCTCGCTAGTCTTACAGTTGGGGAGGGAGTTTTACAGGGGTAAGTATGGAGTGACGGGCATCGGTCTTTCCGGGACCTCTGACCTTGGCGACAAATAAATGAATCCAGAAAATGCGACCCTTTTCTCGATATCTCTATTAGGAAAGGGAATACGCTTGAATATACGAGAAAACTCCATGTGACGTCACGGCCTGTTGGAGAGAGTATATAAGGACCGCTTTTGGATCAGAGGGGGTAGTGTGTCGATCCACTGGAACTACTTTAGAGTTTCGTCTGCAGTGAGATCTAGGAAGCTGGTGAGCTGAGTGCTATTGAAAGTGCTGTTATTGTCGTTATTAGTTATTTTCTGACTGCTTGTGTTGCTAAATATCAAAGCGCTGAACTGTTATTACCTGTGAATTGTTGTCTGTTCACGTTGCTAATCTGTGCAAGATCTATTGTTTTCTCTTACCTGTGCTACGTGTTTTCCTGCATATTTGTGAATAAACCTTCATTCTCCATTATCCTGCGTGTTGAACATTTTACACCAAACACACACAGAACGATTTTTGTAACATTATATTTGAAAGAAAGGCTTATTTCTAATAATATATATATTTTTATTGAACTAACAAATATCATTGAATACTCAAAATTATAACAATTCTTTTATTAAAAACTCAATAGAACTTATAACTTATTTCGACATCAGTTCATCAATATAAGGGTGCCAAAAGGCTGCCGTAATTGATAATTTGACCTTCAATAGAGCTGGAGATTTGTCTATTTTGAAAACATTTGTGAAATTCACATTGAATTTATTTTAAATGCATCATTCAAACAAAACTTTGTTATGCTTATTTTTTGCTCTTAAAACTTCCTCCAGGATTTTTATTGATTTGATTTAACACTTTTTTCTTAATCTAGTTTTTGGTATTAATGCTCTCAATTATTCTGTTAATCATTTATATTGTTACGAAAGTCTTACTGTGGGTGTATGGTGCAAACAGTTCAACACGCAGGATAATGGAGAATGAAGATTTATTTACAAATATGCAGGAAAACACGTAGCACAGGTACAGGAAACAATAGTTCTTGCACAGATTACCAATGTTAATAGACAACAATTCACAGGTAATAACAGTTCAGCACTTTGATATTTAGCAACACAAACAGTCAGCAAATAACTAACAACGACAATAACTGCACATTCAATAGCGCTCAGCTCACGAGCTTCCTAGCTCGCACTGCAGATGAAACTCTAAAGTCGTTCCCAATGGATCAACACACACACCGTCATCCAAGCGCTCTCCTTATATAGTTTCCCCGGCAGGCCGTGACGTCACATGGAATGATCTAGCACATTCGTGGCGTATCTTCTCTCCTAATAGAGATATCGAGAAAATTCCAGCACCTTTGAGATCCCATATTTCGTCGCCAAAGTCGCCAAGATGGTCGCCAAGGTCAGGGGTCTAGACGGTGCTGCTGTCGGTCATACTTACCCCTGTAAAACTCTCTTCCCAACCATAAGACTCACATTGCTGGGAAGCGACTTTCCACGTTTGTAACACTATCGTTACAATGAAACATGATACAGTGCTACTTTAAAGTATAAACAGTTCTACCTTGCATTAGAGAATAAATTTGTAAATGTAACTCATTTTTGAATTAATTAGCTATTTTAAATGCTTTTTGTAAAAGTTTTGAGGGCCTACATGACCCGGTAGCAGAGTCTCTGGTTCGAGACCAGTAAGTTGCAGTTTGAGATTAGATTTTACTGAAAATCCATCAAATACGCATGGTGCAAGCAAAATTTGTCGGGGTTGAATGGCCTTCCTCTGTCGTGGTGCGAAAGTTGGAGAAGGGGCGACTCGGTTTCGTTTTTCTCATTTGCCCACTTTCAAAATCACGAGGTCCGTCCAAAAATAGTCCTCGTATAACTTCAAAAGGGGACGTCAACCGAACTAAACTGTTCAAATTTTTCTTTTTGCGTATAATAAACATAATTAAGTTTCATATATTTATAAGCCATCTACACCACATTTAAAGAAATGCTAGCTTTTCATCAAAATGTAATACAAAATGGATAAATATATAATAAATTACTTTTGATTCTTTCCAAAAGGTTTATTGTTACTCTTTATATATATATTCTAGCATGTCCTTAAAACTGATGGGTTTATTTTGTAGTTCAATTTCTGGGCGTCGGTATATTGAATTTAAAGGATAAAATTCAGAACTATCTATAAGCCTTGCTTTCAATCACCCATAAAGGAATCAAATTCATATCATAACTAATAATTGTACTTAAAGTGTTCTATTTTGAAGAAATTTTACCTTTAGGAATTTCGGGTATTCATGAGACAACATTTGATAGATTTTCTTTGCAAAAATAATAAAAATAATAATAGATAAATAAATAAAATAATTAAAAAATAATAACAAAGTATCCTGAGATGAGAAGAACGAAATAGCATTTAATATATTTTTGTAATAGACTCCAGTTTTTAATGGAGTCAAATTATGCTCCCGTAGTGTGCTTAATATGCCCTGCCTTAATTTGAATTTTTTATCCATTGAGGGAGGCAGAACATCGCAAAAACACAGCTTCATGCAAGCACATTAGAAGCAAGATGACGTACGCAGTCATGTTTATCATATGACTAGGCGTCATGTGAATTGACTTCCTTTCCAAATCTAGGAGTCGAATCCATTTAATATGTAAATGGTGATTTTTAAAGCGTTCAGAGTAAAAACAAATGATTTGCAGTTAAACAATAGGTTATAGTTCTTCTTTGTAAGGAATTCAATCTATCTCGAGATGAGATAATTAGAACGGCATATAATATTTTTTTTGTAAGGGTAATCTAATTACATATTTAACCCTTATTGCTCTTTATTTATTTATTTTTTTAGAAATCTGTTTTCTCCCATCAGGTCTCTGAGGATATTAAGTTGATATTGACCATTTAAGGGCAATAAACCTACGATTGTAACAACCACCAATCAAATTTTATTGAAAGAACAGGTCAGATGTATAATAGTTTTAACTAACCCTGTTTCGTTTTGGCTACCGATCCATTAAACTGAATTTGAAGTAAGGTGGTTAAAATGGGGACAACCTCCGCTACGCTTTGCACAATTAGATTGATTATTTATAAAATATATTCTACTTCAAAGATTTGGATGCTTTTAGCTACCAGTTACGTGAACGGAAAATCACGTTTTCAATCTACCGTACTTTAATAATGCTGTGTTTGGATGAAAATATATTATTCTAGTCGATTTTCGAAAACATTGACAGGAGGCAAATAAGATGCAGAACTACAGTGATACAGGAACATTAGAAAAAAAGGAAAGATATCCGCAAATGTGAGCAAGTGAATAAATAAACAGAACATCCATCATTCATGCCTGCGTCACCAATGTAGACACAGAACTCTCGTGCAGTACTTTTATTCTACACAGATTTCGTATTCGTTAATAATAGGAGTTCTAAAGGAACATGAACGAACACAAATGAGGTCATGATAAGATTTACAAGCTGCATTGATAAAAAAAAGAATTAGGAAGAAAAGGGAAACAGGTTTTGAGAAATTCCTTTTCTTTTAAACAGTTCGTAAAACTCGTTCTAAAAAGGATTTTCTAAAAAATTCATTCTTGATTAAAACCAACCATTTTTTAAATCTCCAAACCATGCACTTATTGAACAAATTCCTGGTGTATGCCACGTTTCTTGCGTTCGTTCGATGGCGTTGAAGCTTTTGAGATTCCCTACTAAAATCCGATAGATGCCCTATGAAGTTTACTATAAAGATTAAGATAGCGGTTTTCAAAGATTTTTTAATGTATTTTCTTACCATTTTTAACAATTTTCAAATTTTGTATACTGCGAAATCTCATTAATACGTCATTCTCATTAGTATATCGTTTTGTCTTGATCCAGATTCATTACTATCCATTCAATGTTATCTTTAAAGCGTAGTAGATATTCAGTGGTGCGTCACCTACTTCGAATTTCCAAAGCATCTATCTTTCCTGAAATAAAAAAGTTTGCATAACACCCACCATTCTCAATTTTTTGACATTTTAAAGAGGAAGAAAATACTCAATTTTTCGCGACTAAAAACTAATATTTCTGAATTTTTTTTCACAAATGGTAGGAACATGCGGTTTCATGTTTAGATCATATATTAAATAAATTCAGAAATATTTGTTATTGGTTGTGAAAAATTGAGTATAAATTATATATCAAGTTCCTCTTTGATATTTCAAAATATTGCGATAGGTGGTGTTGCTTGTTAAGCGAAGACATGCTTTTTTCACACATTGCAACTAGCCAACTTTTGTTTTTAAATTAGGAGACTTAAATTAGGCTTTAATTTTGAAATAACACAGAGAGCAATATTTTTCTCGAGTTGTTGTTAAATGTGTTTCTTACCGAAATAAATGCACAGATGTAATATTGTATGCTATTAACACTAAGTAGAGTATAATGATTAGCTCTAATAATTTACAACGTTACCTAAACTGACTTGGTTCATGTTTTTGAAGATTAAATTTTGTAAGCGATATTTCACTCGCTTCCTGATGTGCTAGAGTTTTGAAATTGGGCACACTTCTGTATTCTTGATGGCAGTACAGTCGTTTAATATTTTAAGAAGTTAATTATCAGTCAGTCTATTAATTTAATTCAATTTTTATTCCATATGAATGGCGCCACCAGTTAGTGATTTGAGAAAAAATTAATTTCAGGATTCCATAAAATTTAAAAAATTGAAATCAAATTAAAGATTTTAAAGTAGGACATATTTAAAATAAAAAATTCTGCTTTTCAGTATACTAATAAAACTGAGTTTTAAAAAACAATGTTTGTCAAATCCTATTATTTCAATTGTACAAAAAGTCATCATTTCTGCAAAAATAAAATAAAAAAGCGATTATCAAAGAAAAAGGAATTTCTACCCTAGGTTGAAAATATTCCTTACATCTTGTAGCGCACGCACTCACATTATTAAGTTTATAGATGATAGCTTATTTCACAGAAACATATAGCTGTATTTATATATGATAAATTTTAGCACCATGAATAATATTGCCATTTAATGCTTTATATTTAGTTTGGTTTCCATTATTTACTTTTTCCTTAATAGTCCAGTAACTTTAGCATTTTTCTTCTGAAAAAATTTAATCTAAGGTTTTTTCCACAGAAAGCTTCTTTATGTCATTCTAAATTATATCTCAAAAGTTCCTGACATTCTGCTGTACGCTTCCTATATTTTTAGGGGGCGATGGGAAGAAAACTGTATCGTCGCAATCTGGTCATTTTCTACGGAATAATTTTAATCCAGATTCTTTTTTTACGTAGAGAACTTTTTTACTTCATTCTAAATGGCATCTGAAAATTCCTCGACATTCTGTTGCGCGCTTGTCATGACTCTTTTTTTTTTCGGGGGTGGGGGGAGAAATTGTATCTTAAAAATTTGTCCAAGTGGGGTATCGTTTTATACATATTTTTAACGCTGAATTGAATAAAAAAGAACTACATTGATATGATGAGTATTTTGCAAACCACAAGGATTTTTTTGTTGAAGAAAAACACTCAAAGATACATTTTGTTGAAATTGTATTTATTATAGGTTATTAAAACTAATATGTTTACAGAATTTATTTATGTATAATTATATATATTTTTACATACAGAATTATATTTACAGCTGGTTTAACAAAAAAACAATACAAAATAGTACAATCAGGTGCTACGTCAATATATCCCTGCTACTCTTTAATGCAAAAATCCCCAAAAGAATGTTATTCCAGCAAAAATAGTTACACAAACTTCTGTTGAAACTAATCTCCCTTGCTTGACCACACAGCTACTCGACTTGCTGAATATTTGAAGGATGCGATATTATTAATATATCGATATTATTAATAGACTGCTATTGATCTCCGACCCCTTTTCGTCTTCTTCTAGCCAAATGAGAAAAAGAAAGTACTATAAACCTTTTTCTAAAAAAACACAAAGATGCTTTTACCTGGACAAGTAGCGATAAGTGAAGATTCACATTAGTGAAGAAGAAGGTGCCATCTGTGAAGAAGATAATATTAGTGAAGAAGAAAAATATCATGAAAAAATTTTGTTAATCTAATTTAATGATACACTGTTTAAAATGGGAATACTTACTTATAGCTTTGTTTCGCAACACTTATTAAAATATTTAATTTTAATGTGTGTAGTTATTTATTTTATCCAGAAATTTTATGGTCATAAATATGGCCCTCCAGCCCCCTGCAGGTTCATTGAGTCATATTAAGCTTATAAACATTGCCCTGAACAGAGGCAGTGATTAAAAATTGAGCTGGGAGTTAAAACACAACTTCCCAACCCACACTGATGGAAGATTACAATGACTCAACCCATTTAGTGAGGGGAGTGCTTACCTATAATAAATAAAAATACGAAGTTTTCTCTTGTATAAAATTATAAAGTTTTCAGTTGTAAAAATAAAATACAGTAAAGCACCATTTATGTCTCTCAAGGGACTGTCGTATAAGTGAGAAGACGTACAATCGAAATTTTAATAAACAATTTTGATTATTACAAATTGAATGCTACTATTGCAAATTCATTTTAAAGTAATAATTTTAATGCTTTTTAAGATAGTACTTGTATATTACTACATAATATTGAAAAAATAATTGAATTTTAAAGTTATTTATTACAGAAATGAGAAAATCATACTTTTATTGCAAATATTATATGATTTATATGCATGCAGGTATCATTTATTTGTTACTAGCCACCTTCAGCGACCAGCCTATTCGCCGGGAATATGATTTCAATTCAATCTTGCATCATTTTATATTCATGGTTCTCTTAACAACGTAATTTTAAACTTCCCATGTTCCCCATTAACCCATGCTCTATTAGTGACCTTGTACCTGTTCTGTTCATTGTCTATATAAATGTCCCTAATGGAGTCAAATAACTGACCATGTCCAGTAACCGCAATTCCAAGTTGCCGGCACTATCTTTACTTTCTTAATCCTCATATAAAATATGCATTTGATTTCAACATTAAAATGACGCAGAACATTTTATGGCCAGAGGCGTGTTAACTGGATTAAAACATGTTGAGAAAAGAATAAAAACATAGCAACCATAACCTTTCAGCTTATATATCTTAATATAAGCAAAGCAATATCTCGGAGAGCTTTGTTTACAGATTTGACAAAAATCTTGATGAAATAAAATATGAAAGCAAAATGTATTAGGATCCTATCTCAGATTACAACAATGAAAGAGAAATATGCAATTAAATATTTTTTTAAACAATGAAAACGGTTTGAATTGCGTTGCAACAATGAAAAGTATTACTGTAAATTATGACAAAAAATATTTTAAAAAAGTTATTAAAATTCGAGAAAACACTGCACAGAAATTTAATCGATATCATTAGAAAGGTAATTGTTTGCACTTTCAGATGGTGTAAAAATAATTTTTGTGCTGTAATATTTCCGGAAGTTATTAAGGAAAAACGCCGAAATTTCTCCTAATTTTTAATTAATTAAAATTTCAAGAAACGGGCTCCGAGATGCACATTCTCACCCTCCAAAGTATGCTTGTGCCAAATCTCGTAGCTCTAGGTCTAGCGGTCTGCCTTGTAGAGGACCAACACAGAGACACACAAACATTCTCCTTTATTATTAGTAGAGGCTGACAGGGGATAAAAGGGTGTTATCCCCTCTGCTTTCTAGGAAATGTTTCCTCCTTAATAGGAAAGGCGCAATAATGATTAAGGCAGAAAATTCGCGAATTGTAGAAAGTGGGAAAACGCGACATAAGTGAAACTTTGAGTCGTATTAATGAAATACTCTATTATTCCAATGGTTACGAATGAATCGGGACTGAGATGGAAAGACGCATAAATGAGAAACGTATAAACGATGCGTTACTATATATGATCTCCCATCACGGTCCTCCGGTCACAATAAAATCATGAAGAAATTAAGATTTACATACACTGTAAAAAATATCCGTTTTTTTCCCGGACTTTTTCCGTATATTTACGGTTTAAAGCTGTTTTGTTGACAAAACGGTTTTTCACCGTTTTTCGCTCCAGCCGTAAACGGTTTAAAACCGTCAGTTCAAATTCTATTTTTCGTCATACGGTATTGCTTTCCGTACGAGAACTTTCCCTTTTCTTAACTGTAATTTTATTGCATTCATTTCATGTTTTTAATAGGGTTCCATCTCCGTAACCTTAAAACACGTATTCTGGCAATAGTTTATTTTTTACACCACTAGGTGGCGCCACTAGAGCTATAGTGACTTTAAAACTCAAATAGATTATTTTTTCTTTATTTTATGAAGTCTCCGGTGGTCTAGTGGTTAGAGCGACTGCCTTTTATTTCTATGAACGCGGTTTCGATCCCCGGCTCGGAGGAGTTAGAAGTTTTGTCACCATCTTGCATCGAAATCGTCCAAATAAGTTCAATTAAAAATTATATTAATTAAACTAATTGAAATTAATAATTAAGCCTTGATTAATTAATATTCCTAATTGATAATACACATCAGCACATTTCAACTCAACTCGAACAGAAGGAGAAAAACAACTCAACTCAGTCGATGACGTCACTTACTAGATGACTTGATTTCATACGGTAAAAAACCGTTGTGACTACGGATTTACTTCGTAACTTTTACGGGAAAAACTTGTTCCTGTATGGTAAAAAACCGTTTTGCCTACGGATTTACTTCGTAACTTTTACGGTTTTGCACAACCAACCCAGCTGCCAGTTTAAAACCGTAAATTTTACGGGGTTTTTTTTACAGTGTAGGGAAGAAGGGCAGCACTATTCAAACCCAAAATTGGAAATTCGCTTAGAGCAAACCAATAATGACAATAACTTAAAAGCCAGCACGCAAGCAGTGTATATTAAAAATTTAAAAAACACTATAAATAATTAATTCATAGCCTCATTAAGAATTGAATATGGAAGGAAGGATGGAAGAGAAACGCCCGCCATTTTCGTGTCGCGACCAATCTGTATTAATTTATTTTATTTATTTATGTACTTGTTTTTGGCGTTATTAGACTCATGAAATTTACTCGTCCTTGTGTTGATCCACGCGTTTTTCGCGTAAACGTATTTTTGGTTGTCGCATCTTGTTATATTGGAATGCCCTATATTAGGGCATCATTATTATGCGTTTTTTTAAATGGTAATATGTTAATACAAATGAATTGATGGGAAAATAATCATATCAAAATATATTTTAGGCGTCAAGGCCTTTTAATATTTTATTCAGATTTTACTAGCATTTTGATCATTCTAAAATTATCAGCATATCTAAATGTTTGTTCTGTTTGTTTTATTAAGGCGACTACCTACATTGAAAATGGCATTTTCCGACTCACTAGGTCAAAATTTTTTTGAATAAATGTTTTAATTCGAACATTTTTCTTTCCAAAACTGTTTATCTTTTCATTTTATGTCAATTAGAAGCCGAGATATAGGTAAATAAAAAAAAGTTTCGTCTGGTGCTAAGTTAACCCGACTACACACCTTAAACACATTTTTCTCAAAATTATTTTTTCGAAATAAATTATCAACCATTAGCATAATATCTACAATACTAATTTAAATTTTTTAGTGAAATTTCCAGGGAATGTTTTGCATACTATTGTTAATAAATTGATCTAAAGGTTTTGATGTACAGTAAATATTTTTATTATTTTATAGCCTTTTTTATAAGAAAGTATTTTAAAATGTAGAATAATGTCTGTATTGTTACATATAAAAATTCATAATACTTTTGCATTTTAATCAATCTTTTAGATTTTAGTTCATTTTGAAGAAAACTATGTTATGTGTCTAATGTGTAAAGGAAGATTTGAATATCACATTCTAATTTTGTGTAGAATGTTAACCGTTTTGGTTAAATTTTGTTGAAATTTACTTTAAATTAGTCAATTAAGAAAAATAGCATACAGAATTTACAGAAATTTGTTCTGCAATTTTTTATTTTTTTTTTATGTACTATTTAACTAGAAGACACCAAACAAAGTTTAAAAAATAAATTTTTAAAAAATGGTCTCGAACGTGGGCAGTCACCTTAATATTACTTTTATTAAACACCTTTATTTAGCCTGACCTGTTTCGTGTTTGCAAGCATTAGATTTTATAATCGATTTTTCACTCATTTAAAGGATTACATACTTACAGGAAAAATTAATTTACTAAATTTGATGAGAAAATGTAAATTTTCAAGACTGAGTCCTGTAACTAGTTAGTGGGCAAATAGCATATTTAATGTATATAGCAGGAGTTCGACTAATAGATGTGACAAATATTTTAAGGTTAAAGTTACCGCTTTCAGTGAGTTGCATCACTTGCAAATTGGATGTCTCTTACAAATAATAGAAATCATTCTTCTTCCCAATATCTTATTTCTAAACATTAAATTCGTATTGAAAATATGATGCTTTTATTATATTGCCTAATGTTGCTGTAAATAAATTTGTATTTCTGATCACTTATTTAGACTGGTCTGTTTCGTTCCACGCCTTATAGGATTATTACTTATATTTCAGAGAAGGAGATCTGCCTGTTGAAGTTCCAATCAAACCTGAGAGTTGGATGAATCGAGACAATATTGTTACAGTCATGGAAAGTCGCTTCCCAGCAATGCAAGTCTTATGGTTGGGAAGAGAGTTTTACAAGGTGAAGCATAGAGTGACCTCAGCGACTCTTATGGCACGCATGACCTTGGCGACCATTTTGGCGACTTGGCGAGAAATTTGACGACCTTGGCGACAAATAGATGATTCCCGAAAATGCAACCCTTTTCTCGATATTTCTATTAGGGGCCGAGATCTAGAAAAGTTATGAAGAAGATTTCGAGATTGTTGTAAACAAAGGATATTGTTAATGATTTATTCTTTGTTTCGAATATTTGAAATCGAATCAATAAATTGATAATAATTGAATTAATAATAATCGAGTTTGCTAAAATAATCAATATCTTTAACCCTTTAACTGCGGGTGTGGTTTATAAACCACATATATAAGAATATACCCACAGTTAAAGGGTTAAAGAAGTTTAGCTGAAACAGATATAATACTCTTAAAACGCAATCAAGATAAAATCAGTGTAAGAAAAAAATTCTAAATTATCATGACATGTAATTCATTAAACTGTCATATATTATTAAAAATATGAGTCTCGTTGAAAAATTTGTAATCCATAAGAAAACATTTATTATTATATATTAAAATGAAAGATTTAACAGAATGAGGTTCCTAATAAGGAATTTTGATTTGCAAATACTGCGAAATGCATTTACATTTAATGATCTTTTCATTATCCATTAAAATAAATCATAATTTATAGTTATTATATTTATGATTATAGTTATTTTACTGATTATAAATACTATAAGTTATAAAAATAATGAGTACCCACTCTCCATCCACATAGCGCGTCCACAAACACATTCAGACAAAGGAAGGAATAACTATCAATGTGTAGGTTTTTTTTATGTAAAATAAACATTTTAAAACCAGAAATACGAAAATTCAATGCCCAGTGTGATATTACATTAAGGCTCGCAGTCGAAATGAAGTTTTGTTGAACGCGGCAGGTTGTACAAAGAATAGGAGGGCTTTTTTTGAGGTCATCTTTGATGAAAGGGATTTTTAATTTGAATTTGATTTGGAAAAATGTTTTTCTGGGAGATTTTCAACAACAAAGGCTATTATCCTCTATTCATTCCAAAGTTCTTTTCAATCCGTAATCAAAAAAGAAACGAGAATTGCCATCAGAAGATGGGCTAAATTATTGGCGATCTAATTCGGTCAAGAGAGAGAGAGAGAGAAAAAAATGGCACCCTCCTAGAAAGGTCTTCATATTCTTTTCTCCTTTACGTTTATTCATACACTTTCCAAAGG
>BGPR01028656.1:0-19821 GCA_013235015.1 Araneus ventricosus | reverse complement strand
TTAATGACTATATTGGCCAACACATGCTGACGAAATGAGTAAAAATTTTACTTTTCTGAGAAATAACATAGCTGCAAAGGTTGCGAAACAGAGTACAAAATACCTTTTTACAACACTGCGATGCAGAAATTGAAAAATGGATCCATTTTCAAATTATTTTCATCACTTATTATTAGAACTAATTTCTCGCTCGTTCCATCTTTTCCACGCATAGAAACTCTTTTGAAAAAACTCGTCTTCTGATTTCCTTTCAAACGAACAATAACATTTTTTTTTCTGTGTCGGGCAGCAACTTGCTTTTAAGTTTCATCCTGATCCGAAAGGTTTTTAATTTTTATTATTCCACGAAAGCTCTTCCAAAACTACAAGCGGACTCGCTTTATTCTTCATATTTGAAAGTACTAGGAAAACAAGCATTCTTACTTTGAAGTAATTTAATGGCTGTACAGGGTAACATGAGTTGCAAAGAATAATTTTAAAAAATTCCCTTTTAAAAGCTAATACAGATTCAAACATTGCGAAACCGAATAGACAATGCTTTTGAAAAATCACAACACAGCAAATTACAAAAATAATCCCCTTTTAGCTTTCAAAAAAAGAAAATTCCATCTCTTATGAGATTATTTTCACCTCTCCTACACGTAGACACTCTTTTCAAAAATCGCCTGTCCTCTCCTTTAAAAAAATCGTCTGCCCTTTCCATTTAAACAAACAATCACGAAAAAATATATGTTTTAGACAACTTTTTTTCTGTATACATACAAATGCTCTCTTTTCACGTTCCGCCTTGGCGCGAAAGAGGGAAGGTCAGATGGGGAAAATGAGGGGTAAACAGGCTAATAACCGAAAATAATCCCCTACACCTCAGTCCCTGTCTGTTTCCACCCCGTCTGCATTCTGTCTAGTTTTCTCAGACTCGCATCTGATGGTGTAGATCGATTTGGCGATTTTATATATCTGTACGGATTCTCTCGGTCGCTCGTTTCGCGCGCGTTCCCATGGCGACGCCAATTAAAAGAGCAATAGGATATACCGTTTTCCATTCTTTTCACTAATAACTATTTTGATTATCTTAATTAAAGAATAAGCATTCGATTTTGCAGGTGGTTTCAGAGAGAAGCTCAGACGATTCTCGGAAGTCGAGCGTTCGCCTCTCTGGCGTTTCTTGGTTCGGAAGGAATTGAAAATATTTTCCTCTTATTTATTTTTTTATAGTTGCTATAATCGAGGATATTTTTCACTTATTTCTCTGAATTTATCGAATATTGCAGCTTATTTAAAATGATATTTGAAATTTTGAATTCGATTCCTCTTATGCTTGTTTCCCGTTATTACGCCGTTAAATCGGAATTCTAAATTTTTCCTTTGAAGATTAATTTTTCTTGCTGTTGGTCAGTTGAAAAATAATTTTTATTTTTTTTTATTTATGATTTGCGTTACAAATGTGATCAAAAACTTTTGTTTTTGTTGACTAAATTTAAAGCCCGTTAATGGGTCATTAACCGGATTCAGTGAGAAGTTTCCACAATTTTAGCAAGTCGAGTGTTCGTCGATCTAGCTTATCACTGTTCGGAAGAACATAAAAATATTTCTCTCTTATTTATATTTTACTAGCCGCCTTCGGCAACCAGCTTATTCGCCGAGAATGGATTTCAAATGAATTTTGCATCATTTTATATTCGTGGTTCTCTTACCTACGTAATTTTAAACTTCATTCATATGAAATTAAATATTTTTTTAAAGAATAAAAACAGTTTGTGTTGCGTTGCAACAATGAAAAGTATTGTTGCAAATTATGCCAAATATATTTTTAAAAATTTATTAAAATTCGAGAAAATATTGTACTGAAATTTAATTGATATCATTGGAAAGGTAATTTTTTGCACTTTCAGATGGTGTAAAAATGATTTTTGTGCCATAATATTTTCGGAAGGCATTAAGGAAAAACGCCGAAATTTCACCTAATTTTTAATTAATTAAAATTTCAGAAAATGGCTCCGAGGAGCACATTCTCACACTTCAAAGTATGTTTGTGCAAATCTCGTAGCTACAGTGATCTCTCACTCATGCGCGGGCGCAGGGGACAGAGAAAAAAACGCGCATAAGTGAAAAACCACAAAAGGGAGCTTAAAAGTGAAACATCAATGCAGTGTGCATATATTTGTTAACTAATACTTTGTATATACTACTGAAAAATATAAATAAGATTAGTTTCAAAATGCAAATACGTGTATAATTTCCTTTAATTATATTTTAAGACCACAAAGGACATGGAAATACTCCCGATTTTTTAAAATCTCTCCAAATGTCGATTCTGGGACATTAAAACACTCCGCTAAAGCGTTTTTCGAGGTGCAAGGATTTTCTTCGAGTTTTTTAATAACATCCATTTTAAACGAAAGCGACAATTTCGTTTGTTTTTTTCGCCATTTTAAAATGTAACCATCTAACCAAAACTCCATAGATGGTTCTTTCGTTAGCGATCACTGTCACTTGGTACGTACAGTACTAACCTCTTTAATTGGCTACTGAATAAATGCGACTTTTACTGACGTCAATCACAAGAACCCCCACGTACACCCCTGTGCTTAAGTTAGAGGAATGTGTTCCTGGAATCTGAACAATAGTGAAAGGGCGAGGGAATGCATTCCTAGAAGCAGAACAAAAAACCTGAAAAAAAACTTTTTGAACTAAGAAAATTTTTGCGAGGCGCATAAGTGAGAGGTACATTTTTAGTACGGCGCATAAATGAATAAGAGTTATCATTGTTTTCCTATATCCCTGGCCCGGACCACGAAAAAAACGCGCATAAAAGAGAGCGGGTACAAGTGACAGGTCACTGTATAGGTCTAGCGGTCTGCCCTGTAGAGGACCAACACGCAGACATTCTCCTTTATTATTAGTAGAGATAGTTGCGCAAATGAGGATTTTTTCATCTATTTCATTGAATTTATAGATTATTGCAGCTTATTTAAGATGAGATTTGAAATTTTTCATTCGATTCCTCTTATGTTTCTTCCACATTATTATGCCCTTAAATCGAAATTCTAAATTTTTCTTCTGCTTTGAAGATTAATTTTGCTTGCTGCTGTTCAATTGAAAAATAATTTTAATGATTTGCATCTGATTGATCTTTGCAAATCTGAACAAAAACATTTCTTTTTGATTGACTAAATTTAAAGCCCGTTAATGGGCCATTAACAAATGAAAACATCATTATACTTTTTATCCTCTAACAATGTTTTCCATATGTTAGCGAGACTTGTATTTTAAATGTAAGCGAAAATTTGTATGTCCGAATTCTTTACCTTAAAAATTGTTTATCAGAGCATAAAAATTTTTTTCTGAAATACCCTTTGAATAGATATGACATCGAAATTTTGGGATGCCTGCTTATGTATTGCAGTTTGGCCATGTCGGGCCATTTGTGAAAGTCTCAAGATCAATTCTGTTTCAAAATGATTGTAATGATTTACATTGAAAATCTGATCAAAAACTTGTTTTCTGGTTGGGTAAATTTTAGGCCTGTCAATGGGTCATTAACATATGAAATCATTACGTTTTTTATACTCTAATGATGTTTTTTATATGTTACTAGCAGTACACTCACGGCGTTGCCCGTGGAATCAGGACTTCGACAAAATGGAAAAAAATGCCCACAACGACACAAAAAAAGTTTTGAAAACAAAATCAAAACAAAAGATACACATTATTGATTTTCCGGCTTATTTTTCCTCTCGACAATGATGCGAATGTAATGACGTCACCGGAAGGAATAATGCTTGCTGCGAATGAAAGCATATTACGTTACCTCCTGCGAGGAAGCAACAATTCATTCTGGGATCGACCGGAGAAACTCTCGCTGTCAAATCTCGCTATCAAAAAAACTGTTTAAACTGATCAGGGAAAAATGAATTAAAAAAAACGGAATAAGATATTTTAACCGTTCTTGTTTTAAATCCGACAGAAACGTTCCAGTTATAAGCTGAAAAAAAAATGAAAATTATAGAGTTGTTAGAACGTCAGATGCGAGAATTTGAAGAAATCCTTAACAGAAATTACCATAAAAGTAGCTATTATTTAAAAATTTCTCAAAATTCAGTAAATTATGTTGGAAATTCAAAACAAACTTCATTAGAACGAAAATTGTTTGTTCTATCCGATAGTACATTGATTGTTTTTCAACGATCATTAGAAAAAATATTACAGCCGTAAACGTTCTAAAAATGACCCAAAACAACACAAAACATTAAATGAAAAATTTTCTAGATTAAATTTTAAAATTCTGGCTTCGAGGTGAATTGAGTCACCATTACGTCTACCTGTGTGCCGAATTTCATGGCTGTAAGTGCGATAGATTCGTCTGGACACAGCACACACGCAAACATTGCCTTTTATAAGTATAGAAGAAGGCGAAAATTATGTCAGCGAAAATTTGTATTTATGAATTCTATACCCTAAAGACTGTTTATTGGAGTATTACAAACTACCATCCTTCTCAAAATACCTTTTAATAGAGTTTTCATCAAAATTTTGCGATGCTTGCGTCATCATTTGGTTGAAAGTCTGAAGACCCGCTTCCGGAAGCTCTCGTGTGTTTCAGAACAAGGTATTAATCTAAGAAATACAGTCGCAATACAAATCGCGCAGTACAAATTGCACAGTTGAATTTCCGCCATCTTGCTCTTCCAAGTTGCACGACCGAATCCTGACATATTTTGAGCTTCGACTTCTTTAAGTGTAAGTCAATTGTTTGCGCAGATCTGATCAGTTTGATGTAGTCAAATGAAGGACTGTGATATAAAAATTCACAGATCGTTATTTTGGATGCCACCGCCCTGGATTTTCGACAAATGAACCGCAACGCGAATTTTAACTTATTCGTGCACAAAGTATCTAATGAAAAAGTACTGTGATGTTCCAGATTTTCGACTAATTTCCTAAATTATTAGTAGGACTACGTTCCTCCCATTGGGATCTCAGGAAGGAATTTGATTCACACGCCAAACCGCCACAAAAAACGTTGTATGGGAGATCCTCTATATCTCGGTAACTACAAATGTTAAAAACATAACTAATGTCTTATTTTATAGATAAAGGGTAGCAACAGAAGTTACAAAAAATGAAAATCGAAATTGTAGTTCAGCGACTACTGAGTCGCAAAATTGGGCAAAAATACGCATGAATTGGTACAGCGATCCTCTATATCTCGGTGGCTACATATGTTAAAACCTAACTAATGTCTTATTTTAGAAATAAAGGGTAACAACAGATTCCTTTATTTCGCCAATTTTCCATACATTAGTATTTCAGAGAAACAAAAGAGAATTGAGAGTAACTTCGAGAAACAAAAGAGAATCACGAGTAACTTCGAGAAGCAAGAGTATCGCGAGTAACTTCAAGCAATAAAAGAATATCGCGAGTAACAAAGAGAAACCTAGAAACTTAGAGAAACATTACCGAGTCGCAAAGTTGGGCAAAAGTAATCTTTAATTGGTGACGCAATCCTCTATTTCTCGGTAACTACATATGTTAAAAACATAACTAATATCTTATTTTAGAGATAAAGGGCAACAACAGAAGACACAAAAAAACTTACTTAAACTTAAAAACTTACGAGAAACAGAAGAGTCGCGCGAGTAAAGTAGTTCTACGCCTTTAACATCAGCGGCTGTTTGAAAAAGACAACCTCCCGTCATTTTTTTTTATCATGATAATGTTTCAGGCAGGCATTTTTCTGTAAATTGCGTGATGTAGGCAACCCAGACGGAGACAAGACAGATGAGTCCAGTCTCAAACATTATCAGGCTACGATATTTCGGTCTAGAGGTTCTAATTTCAATTTTTCCTTATTAATATTTAAATTGAGAGAAAACGCTCGAGTTAAGAAAATCCTCTTTGTTCGAATGGTCTTCTTTTACGTAGTTTCATTGATTCAAAATTTGATAAAGAATTTTGGCCAATAAAAGCATCTAGCTCATTGCGATTTTCAGTTATCATCTTCACGAGACCCTGGACAAGCAGGCCATACCTCTGAAAAGGTTTTTTTCGAACTCAGATATGCTTAAAAAGTGGCAATTCTGCAAAATATCGAGATCAAATTTTTTTGACGAATGCAATACTTTTTCTATATGCGTTTCTTGTACGAGAATGCACGAAAGATCCACGCATAGAACAACGAACTGATGACAAATCAGAAATTTATTAAGTGTTTTATGTAGAAGTATTACATTTTTTTCAATCAGTAGCAGGTGCATTTCAATAAAACAAATATACCTTCTTTCTGCTTCGTGATTTGTGTATAGCGTACTTCTGAGACGGTTTGTTTACCCATGCAACAGAATGTATGAATAAAAAACGACAGACAGACAGCTTTATGAACCAGTAAAGCAATTTGAATAGCAGATGGATGTTGAACAAATGACATCCAATATTGTTAAATGACATCCAATATTGTTTATATAGTTTTGAAAATGAATTAGTGTGTTTTCGTGTGCACGCACAGAAATAAATGCGAACAGAGATAGAAGTTTTTCCTTTCTCGGGAAGATCCAAAAAGTCGCAATGAGCCAAAGTTCAGGGTCTAATTTTTTGACGCATACAATATTTTACTTAAGTGTGATTTATACAAGAGGAAATAAAGAGATAGGTTTGCGACTAAATTTTTATCTACATAAACTAACAACAGATGGCAGCACCACTGTATTTTATTTCGATGACTACTTGGTGAGAGCGAGAAGTGAATTTTTTCGCCTCTTCATAATAATTCTATAAAGAGAATTTTTAAAACCTGTATCTGAACTGGTAAAGTTTAAAATGATACTAAATATTTCATTTCAATTTTATTTTAAACGTGAGTGAAATATGCAAAATCTTTTTGCTCTATGTATATTCTGACTTATTTTAGAGAATGATTTGTATTTTCATGTACAACAATCTATTTTTAACCATGCACAAAAAGGATTATTCGCGCACAAAGATGTCCATTTATTCAGATACACAAGTATCATGATCAGGAACGTCATAACTATACAAAACCTTTATTCCAGCCATGACTACCTGCTTGCATAATTGTAAAAAAAATTATTATATGATTTATTTAAAATGAGTTTATCCAGCATGCAATTTTAACTCGGGTTTGTTTTTGGTATACGGCTTGGGGAAAAATCATGTAAGATCTTATTTTTTGTTTTGGTCATATTTTCGAGGAAATATGATATTGCAGAACTTATTACTAATAATTAATTTTCTAAGAACTGAGTTGTTATTCACCTTTATATATGGATACTTGATTATTTATTGAAAACATTGAGGATGTACAGAAAACGAACAAGAATTTTCATAAACATGAAGAGAAACAAAATTTAAAGCGGGGAAATGGTGCCACAAAACAAGTTTAATCGGTGAAAACAGCGAAAGCACGTATGTAGGTTTCGAAGACAAGAGACGGGAAACGAGATCGTGGCAGAGTCTAGGTTTCGGTACCGGAGAGTCGCAGGTTCGAAAGCCGACTTCAGGGAATATCTGCTGCAATTTCCGGCTTGGTGCACATTAAATCCCTTGAGGGCGAAATGTCATCCCTCTTGTAGGGCGTGAAAAATTGGAAAGGGTGGTGTAGCATCAGGTGTCATCCTCGTCATTTCAACATGGTTCAAAACCACCGCATGCAAGCCCCTCGTGTATCTTCAAACCGGGATGTTAATATAACTAGACCGAGTATCTGAATATCCTATATACATATCCGGTGTTCAGGTAATAATATAGAAGGAATTGTCAATAGGGAAAGATTTGGTCAACTGTTTTGGTGTCAACTGTTTTGAAATACAGAAATTTGTTTTTGTAAACATATTATTGTTGCAAAGATGTAATGTCGCTTTCCTGCCTCGCTAGTCTTACAGTTGGGGAGGGAGTTTTACAGGGGTAAGTATGGAGTGACGGGCATCGGTCTTTCCGGGACCTCTGACCTTGGCGACAAATAAATGAATCCAGAAAATGCGACCCTTTTCTCGATATCTCTATTAGGAAAGGGAATACGCTTGAATATACGAGAAAACTCCATGTGACGTCACGGCCTGTTGGAGAGAGTATATAAGGACCGCTTTTGGATCAGAGGGGGTAGTGTGTCGATCCACTGGAACTACTTTAGAGTTTCGTCTGCAGTGAGATCTAGGAAGCTGGTGAGCTGAGTGCTATTGAAAGTGCTGTTATTGTCGTTATTAGTTATTTTCTGACTGCTTGTGTTGCTAAATATCAAAGCGCTGAACTGTTATTACCTGTGAATTGTTGTCTGTTCACGTTGCTAATCTGTGCAAGATCTATTGTTTTCTCTTACCTGTGCTACGTGTTTTCCTGCATATTTGTGAATAAACCTTCATTCTCCATTATCCTGCGTGTTGAACATTTTACACCAAACACACACAGAACGATTTTTGTAACATTATATTTGAAAGAAAGGCTTATTTCTAATAATATATATATTTTTATTGAACTAACAAATATCATTGAATACTCAAAATTATAACAATTCTTTTATTAAAAACTCAATAGAACTTATAACTTATTTCGACATCAGTTCATCAATATAAGGGTGCCAAAAGGCTGCCGTAATTGATAATTTGACCTTCAATAGAGCTGGAGATTTGTCTATTTTGAAAACATTTGTGAAATTCACATTGAATTTATTTTAAATGCATCATTCAAACAAAACTTTGTTATGCTTATTTTTTGCTCTTAAAACTTCCTCCAGGATTTTTATTGATTTGATTTAACACTTTTTTCTTAATCTAGTTTTTGGTATTAATGCTCTCAATTATTCTGTTAATCATTTATATTGTTACGAAAGTCTTACTGTGGGTGTATGGTGCAAACAGTTCAACACGCAGGATAATGGAGAATGAAGATTTATTTACAAATATGCAGGAAAACACGTAGCACAGGTACAGGAAACAATAGTTCTTGCACAGATTACCAATGTTAATAGACAACAATTCACAGGTAATAACAGTTCAGCACTTTGATATTTAGCAACACAAACAGTCAGCAAATAACTAACAACGACAATAACTGCACATTCAATAGCGCTCAGCTCACGAGCTTCCTAGCTCGCACTGCAGATGAAACTCTAAAGTCGTTCCCAATGGATCAACACACACACCGTCATCCAAGCGCTCTCCTTATATAGTTTCCCCGGCAGGCCGTGACGTCACATGGAATGATCTAGCACATTCGTGGCGTATCTTCTCTCCTAATAGAGATATCGAGAAAATTCCAGCACCTTTGAGATCCCATATTTCGTCGCCAAAGTCGCCAAGATGGTCGCCAAGGTCAGGGGTCTAGACGGTGCTGCTGTCGGTCATACTTACCCCTGTAAAACTCTCTTCCCAACCATAAGACTCACATTGCTGGGAAGCGACTTTCCACGTTTGTAACACTATCGTTACAATGAAACATGATACAGTGCTACTTTAAAGTATAAACAGTTCTACCTTGCATTAGAGAATAAATTTGTAAATGTAACTCATTTTTGAATTAATTAGCTATTTTAAATGCTTTTTGTAAAAGTTTTGAGGGCCTACATGACCCGGTAGCAGAGTCTCTGGTTCGAGACCAGTAAGTTGCAGTTTGAGATTAGATTTTACTGAAAATCCATCAAATACGCATGGTGCAAGCAAAATTTGTCGGGGTTGAATGGCCTTCCTCTGTCGTGGTGCGAAAGTTGGAGAAGGGGCGACTCGGTTTCGTTTTTCTCATTTGCCCACTTTCAAAATCACGAGGTCCGTCCAAAAATAGTCCTCGTATAACTTCAAAAGGGGACGTCAACCGAACTAAACTGTTCAAATTTTTCTTTTTGCGTATAATAAACATAATTAAGTTTCATATATTTATAAGCCATCTACACCACATTTAAAGAAATGCTAGCTTTTCATCAAAATGTAATACAAAATGGATAAATATATAATAAATTACTTTTGATTCTTTCCAAAAGGTTTATTGTTACTCTTTATATATATATTCTAGCATGTCCTTAAAACTGATGGGTTTATTTTGTAGTTCAATTTCTGGGCGTCGGTATATTGAATTTAAAGGATAAAATTCAGAACTATCTATAAGCCTTGCTTTCAATCACCCATAAAGGAATCAAATTCATATCATAACTAATAATTGTACTTAAAGTGTTCTATTTTGAAGAAATTTTACCTTTAGGAATTTCGGGTATTCATGAGACAACATTTGATAGATTTTCTTTGCAAAAATAATAAAAATAATAATAGATAAATAAATAAAATAATTAAAAAATAATAACAAAGTATCCTGAGATGAGAAGAACGAAATAGCATTTAATATATTTTTGTAATAGACTCCAGTTTTTAATGGAGTCAAATTATGCTCCCGTAGTGTGCTTAATATGCCCTGCCTTAATTTGAATTTTTTATCCATTGAGGGAGGCAGAACATCGCAAAAACACAGCTTCATGCAAGCACATTAGAAGCAAGATGACGTACGCAGTCATGTTTATCATATGACTAGGCGTCATGTGAATTGACTTCCTTTCCAAATCTAGGAGTCGAATCCATTTAATATGTAAATGGTGATTTTTAAAGCGTTCAGAGTAAAAACAAATGATTTGCAGTTAAACAATAGGTTATAGTTCTTCTTTGTAAGGAATTCAATCTATCTCGAGATGAGATAATTAGAACGGCATATAATATTTTTTTTGTAAGGGTAATCTAATTACATATTTAACCCTTATTGCTCTTTATTTATTTATTTTTTTAGAAATCTGTTTTCTCCCATCAGGTCTCTGAGGATATTAAGTTGATATTGACCATTTAAGGGCAATAAACCTACGATTGTAACAACCACCAATCAAATTTTATTGAAAGAACAGGTCAGATGTATAATAGTTTTAACTAACCCTGTTTCGTTTTGGCTACCGATCCATTAAACTGAATTTGAAGTAAGGTGGTTAAAATGGGGACAACCTCCGCTACGCTTTGCACAATTAGATTGATTATTTATAAAATATATTCTACTTCAAAGATTTGGATGCTTTTAGCTACCAGTTACGTGAACGGAAAATCACGTTTTCAATCTACCGTACTTTAATAATGCTGTGTTTGGATGAAAATATATTATTCTAGTCGATTTTCGAAAACATTGACAGGAGGCAAATAAGATGCAGAACTACAGTGATACAGGAACATTAGAAAAAAAGGAAAGATATCCGCAAATGTGAGCAAGTGAATAAATAAACAGAACATCCATCATTCATGCCTGCGTCACCAATGTAGACACAGAACTCTCGTGCAGTACTTTTATTCTACACAGATTTCGTATTCGTTAATAATAGGAGTTCTAAAGGAACATGAACGAACACAAATGAGGTCATGATAAGATTTACAAGCTGCATTGATAAAAAAAAGAATTAGGAAGAAAAGGGAAACAGGTTTTGAGAAATTCCTTTTCTTTTAAACAGTTCGTAAAACTCGTTCTAAAAAGGATTTTCTAAAAAATTCATTCTTGATTAAAACCAACCATTTTTTAAATCTCCAAACCATGCACTTATTGAACAAATTCCTGGTGTATGCCACGTTTCTTGCGTTCGTTCGATGGCGTTGAAGCTTTTGAGATTCCCTACTAAAATCCGATAGATGCCCTATGAAGTTTACTATAAAGATTAAGATAGCGGTTTTCAAAGATTTTTTAATGTATTTTCTTACCATTTTTAACAATTTTCAAATTTTGTATACTGCGAAATCTCATTAATACGTCATTCTCATTAGTATATCGTTTTGTCTTGATCCAGATTCATTACTATCCATTCAATGTTATCTTTAAAGCGTAGTAGATATTCAGTGGTGCGTCACCTACTTCGAATTTCCAAAGCATCTATCTTTCCTGAAATAAAAAAGTTTGCATAACACCCACCATTCTCAATTTTTTGACATTTTAAAGAGGAAGAAAATACTCAATTTTTCGCGACTAAAAACTAATATTTCTGAATTTTTTTTCACAAATGGTAGGAACATGCGGTTTCATGTTTAGATCATATATTAAATAAATTCAGAAATATTTGTTATTGGTTGTGAAAAATTGAGTATAAATTATATATCAAGTTCCTCTTTGATATTTCAAAATATTGCGATAGGTGGTGTTGCTTGTTAAGCGAAGACATGCTTTTTTCACACATTGCAACTAGCCAACTTTTGTTTTTAAATTAGGAGACTTAAATTAGGCTTTAATTTTGAAATAACACAGAGAGCAATATTTTTCTCGAGTTGTTGTTAAATGTGTTTCTTACCGAAATAAATGCACAGATGTAATATTGTATGCTATTAACACTAAGTAGAGTATAATGATTAGCTCTAATAATTTACAACGTTACCTAAACTGACTTGGTTCATGTTTTTGAAGATTAAATTTTGTAAGCGATATTTCACTCGCTTCCTGATGTGCTAGAGTTTTGAAATTGGGCACACTTCTGTATTCTTGATGGCAGTACAGTCGTTTAATATTTTAAGAAGTTAATTATCAGTCAGTCTATTAATTTAATTCAATTTTTATTCCATATGAATGGCGCCACCAGTTAGTGATTTGAGAAAAAATTAATTTCAGGATTCCATAAAATTTAAAAAATTGAAATCAAATTAAAGATTTTAAAGTAGGACATATTTAAAATAAAAAATTCTGCTTTTCAGTATACTAATAAAACTGAGTTTTAAAAAACAATGTTTGTCAAATCCTATTATTTCAATTGTACAAAAAGTCATCATTTCTGCAAAAATAAAATAAAAAAGCGATTATCAAAGAAAAAGGAATTTCTACCCTAGGTTGAAAATATTCCTTACATCTTGTAGCGCACGCACTCACATTATTAAGTTTATAGATGATAGCTTATTTCACAGAAACATATAGCTGTATTTATATATGATAAATTTTAGCACCATGAATAATATTGCCATTTAATGCTTTATATTTAGTTTGGTTTCCATTATTTACTTTTTCCTTAATAGTCCAGTAACTTTAGCATTTTTCTTCTGAAAAAATTTAATCTAAGGTTTTTTCCACAGAAAGCTTCTTTATGTCATTCTAAATTATATCTCAAAAGTTCCTGACATTCTGCTGTACGCTTCCTATATTTTTAGGGGGCGATGGGAAGAAAACTGTATCGTCGCAATCTGGTCATTTTCTACGGAATAATTTTAATCCAGATTCTTTTTTTACGTAGAGAACTTTTTTACTTCATTCTAAATGGCATCTGAAAATTCCTCGACATTCTGTTGCGCGCTTGTCATGACTCTTTTTTTTTTCGGGGGTGGGGGGAGAAATTGTATCTTAAAAATTTGTCCAAGTGGGGTATCGTTTTATACATATTTTTAACGCTGAATTGAATAAAAAAGAACTACATTGATATGATGAGTATTTTGCAAACCACAAGGATTTTTTTGTTGAAGAAAAACACTCAAAGATACATTTTGTTGAAATTGTATTTATTATAGGTTATTAAAACTAATATGTTTACAGAATTTATTTATGTATAATTATATATATTTTTACATACAGAATTATATTTACAGCTGGTTTAACAAAAAAACAATACAAAATAGTACAATCAGGTGCTACGTCAATATATCCCTGCTACTCTTTAATGCAAAAATCCCCAAAAGAATGTTATTCCAGCAAAAATAGTTACACAAACTTCTGTTGAAACTAATCTCCCTTGCTTGACCACACAGCTACTCGACTTGCTGAATATTTGAAGGATGCGATATTATTAATATATCGATATTATTAATAGACTGCTATTGATCTCCGACCCCTTTTCGTCTTCTTCTAGCCAAATGAGAAAAAGAAAGTACTATAAACCTTTTTCTAAAAAAACACAAAGATGCTTTTACCTGGACAAGTAGCGATAAGTGAAGATTCACATTAGTGAAGAAGAAGGTGCCATCTGTGAAGAAGATAATATTAGTGAAGAAGAAAAATATCATGAAAAAATTTTGTTAATCTAATTTAATGATACACTGTTTAAAATGGGAATACTTACTTATAGCTTTGTTTCGCAACACTTATTAAAATATTTAATTTTAATGTGTGTAGTTATTTATTTTATCCAGAAATTTTATGGTCATAAATATGGCCCTCCAGCCCCCTGCAGGTTCATTGAGTCATATTAAGCTTATAAACATTGCCCTGAACAGAGGCAGTGATTAAAAATTGAGCTGGGAGTTAAAACACAACTTCCCAACCCACACTGATGGAAGATTACAATGACTCAACCCATTTAGTGAGGGGAGTGCTTACCTATAATAAATAAAAATACGAAGTTTTCTCTTGTATAAAATTATAAAGTTTTCAGTTGTAAAAATAAAATACAGTAAAGCACCATTTATGTCTCTCAAGGGACTGTCGTATAAGTGAGAAGACGTACAATCGAAATTTTAATAAACAATTTTGATTATTACAAATTGAATGCTACTATTGCAAATTCATTTTAAAGTAATAATTTTAATGCTTTTTAAGATAGTACTTGTATATTACTACATAATATTGAAAAAATAATTGAATTTTAAAGTTATTTATTACAGAAATGAGAAAATCATACTTTTATTGCAAATATTATATGATTTATATGCATGCAGGTATCATTTATTTGTTACTAGCCACCTTCAGCGACCAGCCTATTCGCCGGGAATATGATTTCAATTCAATCTTGCATCATTTTATATTCATGGTTCTCTTAACAACGTAATTTTAAACTTCCCATGTTCCCCATTAACCCATGCTCTATTAGTGACCTTGTACCTGTTCTGTTCATTGTCTATATAAATGTCCCTAATGGAGTCAAATAACTGACCATGTCCAGTAACCGCAATTCCAAGTTGCCGGCACTATCTTTACTTTCTTAATCCTCATATAAAATATGCATTTGATTTCAACATTAAAATGACGCAGAACATTTTATGGCCAGAGGCGTGTTAACTGGATTAAAACATGTTGAGAAAAGAATAAAAACATAGCAACCATAACCTTTCAGCTTATATATCTTAATATAAGCAAAGCAATATCTCGGAGAGCTTTGTTTACAGATTTGACAAAAATCTTGATGAAATAAAATATGAAAGCAAAATGTATTAGGATCCTATCTCAGATTACAACAATGAAAGAGAAATATGCAATTAAATATTTTTTTAAACAATGAAAACGGTTTGAATTGCGTTGCAACAATGAAAAGTATTACTGTAAATTATGACAAAAAATATTTTAAAAAAGTTATTAAAATTCGAGAAAACACTGCACAGAAATTTAATCGATATCATTAGAAAGGTAATTGTTTGCACTTTCAGATGGTGTAAAAATAATTTTTGTGCTGTAATATTTCCGGAAGTTATTAAGGAAAAACGCCGAAATTTCTCCTAATTTTTAATTAATTAAAATTTCAAGAAACGGGCTCCGAGATGCACATTCTCACCCTCCAAAGTATGCTTGTGCCAAATCTCGTAGCTCTAGGTCTAGCGGTCTGCCTTGTAGAGGACCAACACAGAGACACACAAACATTCTCCTTTATTATTAGTAGAGGCTGACAGGGGATAAAAGGGTGTTATCCCCTCTGCTTTCTAGGAAATGTTTCCTCCTTAATAGGAAAGGCGCAATAATGATTAAGGCAGAAAATTCGCGAATTGTAGAAAGTGGGAAAACGCGACATAAGTGAAACTTTGAGTCGTATTAATGAAATACTCTATTATTCCAATGGTTACGAATGAATCGGGACTGAGATGGAAAGACGCATAAATGAGAAACGTATAAACGATGCGTTACTATATATGATCTCCCATCACGGTCCTCCGGTCACAATAAAATCATGAAGAAATTAAGATTTACATACACTGTAAAAAATATCCGTTTTTTTCCCGGACTTTTTCCGTATATTTACGGTTTAAAGCTGTTTTGTTGACAAAACGGTTTTTCACCGTTTTTCGCTCCAGCCGTAAACGGTTTAAAACCGTCAGTTCAAATTCTATTTTTCGTCATACGGTATTGCTTTCCGTACGAGAACTTTCCCTTTTCTTAACTGTAATTTTATTGCATTCATTTCATGTTTTTAATAGGGTTCCATCTCCGTAACCTTAAAACACGTATTCTGGCAATAGTTTATTTTTTACACCACTAGGTGGCGCCACTAGAGCTATAGTGACTTTAAAACTCAAATAGATTATTTTTTCTTTATTTTATGAAGTCTCCGGTGGTCTAGTGGTTAGAGCGACTGCCTTTTATTTCTATGAACGCGGTTTCGATCCCCGGCTCGGAGGAGTTAGAAGTTTTGTCACCATCTTGCATCGAAATCGTCCAAATAAGTTCAATTAAAAATTATATTAATTAAACTAATTGAAATTAATAATTAAGCCTTGATTAATTAATATTCCTAATTGATAATACACATCAGCACATTTCAACTCAACTCGAACAGAAGGAGAAAAACAACTCAACTCAGTCGATGACGTCACTTACTAGATGACTTGATTTCATACGGTAAAAAACCGTTGTGACTACGGATTTACTTCGTAACTTTTACGGGAAAAACTTGTTCCTGTATGGTAAAAAACCGTTTTGCCTACGGATTTACTTCGTAACTTTTACGGTTTTGCACAACCAACCCAGCTGCCAGTTTAAAACCGTAAATTTTACGGGGTTTTTTTTACAGTGTAGGGAAGAAGGGCAGCACTATTCAAACCCAAAATTGGAAATTCGCTTAGAGCAAACCAATAATGACAATAACTTAAAAGCCAGCACGCAAGCAGTGTATATTAAAAATTTAAAAAACACTATAAATAATTAATTCATAGCCTCATTAAGAATTGAATATGGAAGGAAGGATGGAAGAGAAACGCCCGCCATTTTCGTGTCGCGACCAATCTGTATTAATTTATTTTATTTATTTATGTACTTGTTTTTGGCGTTATTAGACTCATGAAATTTACTCGTCCTTGTGTTGATCCACGCGTTTTTCGCGTAAACGTATTTTTGGTTGTCGCATCTTGTTATATTGGAATGCCCTATATTAGGGCATCATTATTATGCGTTTTTTTAAATGGTAATATGTTAATACAAATGAATTGATGGGAAAATAATCATATCAAAATATATTTTAGGCGTCAAGGCCTTTTAATATTTTATTCAGATTTTACTAGCATTTTGATCATTCTAAAATTATCAGCATATCTAAATGTTTGTTCTGTTTGTTTTATTAAGGCGACTACCTACATTGAAAATGGCATTTTCCGACTCACTAGGTCAAAATTTTTTTGAATAAATGTTTTAATTCGAACATTTTTCTTTCCAAAACTGTTTATCTTTTCATTTTATGTCAATTAGAAGCCGAGATATAGGTAAATAAAAAAAAGTTTCGTCTGGTGCTAAGTTAACCCGACTACACACCTTAAACACATTTTTCTCAAAATTATTTTTTCGAAATAAATTATCAACCATTAGCATAATATCTACAATACTAATTTAAATTTTTTAGTGAAATTTCCAGGGAATGTTTTGCATACTATTGTTAATAAATTGATCTAAAGGTTTTGATGTACAGTAAATATTTTTATTATTTTATAGCCTTTTTTATAAGAAAGTATTTTAAAATGTAGAATAATGTCTGTATTGTTACATATAAAAATTCATAATACTTTTGCATTTTAATCAATCTTTTAGATTTTAGTTCATTTTGAAGAAAACTATGTTATGTGTCTAATGTGTAAAGGAAGATTTGAATATCACATTCTAATTTTGTGTAGAATGTTAACCGTTTTGGTTAAATTTTGTTGAAATTTACTTTAAATTAGTCAATTAAGAAAAATAGCATACAGAATTTACAGAAATTTGTTCTGCAATTTTTTATTTTTTTTTTATGTACTATTTAACTAGAAGACACCAAACAAAGTTTAAAAAATAAATTTTTAAAAAATGGTCTCGAACGTGGGCAGTCACCTTAATATTACTTTTATTAAACACCTTTATTTAGCCTGACCTGTTTCGTGTTTGCAAGCATTAGATTTTATAATCGATTTTTCACTCATTTAAAGGATTACATACTTACAGGAAAAATTAATTTACTAAATTTGATGAGAAAATGTAAATTTTCAAGACTGAGTCCTGTAACTAGTTAGTGGGCAAATAGCATATTTAATGTATATAGCAGGAGTTCGACTAATAGATGTGACAAATATTTTAAGGTTAAAGTTACCGCTTTCAGTGAGTTGCATCACTTGCAAATTGGATGTCTCTTACAAATAATAGAAATCATTCTTCTTCCCAATATCTTATTTCTAAACATTAAATTCGTATTGAAAATATGATGCTTTTATTATATTGCCTAATGTTGCTGTAAATAAATTTGTATTTCTGATCACTTATTTAGACTGGTCTGTTTCGTTCCACGCCTTATAGGATTATTACTTATATTTCAGAGAAGGAGATCTGCCTGTTGAAGTTCCAATCAAACCTGAGAGTTGGATGAATCGAGACAATATTGTTACAGTCATGGAAAGTCGCTTCCCAGCAATGCAAGTCTTATGGTTGGGAAGAGAGTTTTACAAGGTGAAGCATAGAGTGACCTCAGCGACTCTTATGGCACGCATGACCTTGGCGACCATTTTGGCGACTTGGCGAGAAATTTGACGACCTTGGCGACAAATAGATGATTCCCGAAAATGCAACCCTTTTCTCGATATTTCTATTAGGGGCCGAGATCTAGAAAAGTTATGAAGAAGATTTCGAGATTGTTGTAAACAAAGGATATTGTTAATGATTTATTCTTTGTTTCGAATATTTGAAATCGAATCAATAAATTGATAATAATTGAATTAATAATAATCGAGTTTGCTAAAATAATCAATATCTTTAACCCTTTAACTGCGGGTGTGGTTTATAAACCACATATATAAGAATATACCCACAGTTAAAGGGTTAAAGAAGTTTAGCTGAAACAGATATAATACTCTTAAAACGCAATCAAGATAAAATCAGTGTAAGAAAAAAATTCTAAATTATCATGACATGTAATTCATTAAACTGTCATATATTATTAAAAATATGAGTCTCGTTGAAAAATTTGTAATCCATAAGAAAACATTTATTATTATATATTAAAATGAAAGATTTAACAGAATGAGGTTCCTAATAAGGAATTTTGATTTGCAAATACTGCGAAATGCATTTACATTTAATGATCTTTTCATTATCCATTAAAATAAATCATAATTTATAGTTATTATATTTATGATTATAGTTATTTTACTGATTATAAATACTATAAGTTATAAAAATAATGAGTACCCACTCTCCATCCACATAGCGCGTCCACAAACACATTCAGACAAAGGAAGGAATAACTATCAATGTGTAGGTTTTTTTTATGTAAAATAAACATTTTAAAACCAGAAATACGAAAATTCAATGCCCAGTGTGATATTACATTAAGGCTCGCAGTCGAAATGAAGTTTTGTTGAACGCGGCAGGTTGTACAAAGAATAGGAGGGCTTTTTTTGAGGTCATCTTTGATGAAAGGGATTTTTAATTTGAATTTGATTTGGAAAAATGTTTTTCTGGGAGATTTTCAACAACAAAGGCTATTATCCTCTATTCATTCCAAAGTTCTTTTCAATCCGTAATCAAAAAAGAAACGAGAATTGCCATCAGAAGATGGGCTAAATTATTGGCGATCTAATTCGGTCAAGAGAGAGAGAGAGAGAAAAAAATGGCACCCTCCTAGAAAGGTCTTCATATTCTTTTCTCCTTTACGTTTATTCATACACTTTCCAAAGG
>BGPR01028655.1:0-19822 GCA_013235015.1 Araneus ventricosus | reverse complement strand
GGCGGTTTTTACGAAGTAACTATAATTAATATGTTTTTATACAAAAAATTTAAATGTAAAAAACTGCAAATACATGAAAAATAATTACTTATATGATTGCATAACTGTGCAACAATACAAGTAGTTAATTAGAAAAGCTGATATTTCAATTATATACAATATTCCCTGAATTAATTCTGAAAAGCCGAATATATTTTTTTGCTTTATCCCAGCCATATACAAGAAACTTTTAAATTTATTATAAGATGTAAAAAATTATCCCCCACGAATTTTCTTTTGTCACCTCATATTACTTCATGCATGGATTAAGCATTTCCATTCGATAAGTTTTTCCAGGGAAAAGTAATTTGATTTTCAAAAAAAATTAAATCTCTCTGCATGGTCGCGTTAGACAAAAAAAATATTTTACACGTCGATGATTTAGCCATTCAATTAAATTAGGGAGCAACATCGCAGATAGTCTCACTAAAATCTCTTTCGAATAAAACTACATTAATGAAATTTACATTTTCAAAAAAAAAAAAAACCCAAAATTTCGAACTTGCATGCTCAATTTTTTTATTCAAGATTCATGCCAGGTTTTCTCAATTGATTAGTTTTCAATTTTAGACAATTTCAGAAAGAAAGTTAAATTAGTTCTGAAATGCGAAGTAAATATTGAAGATATATTTTCACGCCGCAAATTTTGGAATTTGGAAATATTTCGACAGCAACTTTTTAATTTTAACGGTTTGTAATATAAAATGGAAGAATTGATATGGAACTTGCTTAAGAGTTTGTTTTCTTTCGGAAATTATTTTATAGAAAACAGTGATTCTAACCGTAAGAAATTTGTGTGTAAATCGCAGAATTCGAAACATTTAATAAACTCTACTAAACGCATATCGCAACTAACTAAACGCATATTTAAATTTGAAATTAATATGCCGTATTCAAAAACCCAAACTGATGTTTGAAAATCACTTTTCCTTCAGTGTAATCATACCAAAATAAATTCAGAGATGCGGAATTGATATCAAGTGGCGAAGAATAATTTTTATTTGAATGCCTTAAATTTATCTAAATTCTTTTTGTTCTATGCTATCCTGTATTTTTTCATATTAATGTATTATTTTATGCTTGTGGGATTTATTTTCTACTTTTACTCTATTTTTATTTTAGTATTATTGTGAATATTTTTGCTTCTTTCATCTTACTGCTTCTGTACATTCACTGAAATATCAGAATATCGCACTCATATTTTTCTGCAATACTGCAAGAGTGTTTTTTACAGGCAAGCATGTTTTTTAAGTTTCATCTCGAACACTTTTAAAAAATTAGAGAATTCCATATATATATTTTTAATAGCGTATATAAATGAAATGTTACTTTAGAAATATTATAGGATAGCATTAACATGTCGAACACTTTTCAAAAAAATTCTGTATTTCTTATGCTAGATTAAAGCACATATGCTATATGTGGGTTCACTCTTGAATGTAGTCTAGATGAGCATCAAAAAGGAACAAAATTTATGCCGATCATAACATAAATGCGTTTACTAAGTACTAAACACTATGTACAGAAAGATACAGTTTATATATGCAGAGATGTAGAAATTATTTTACTTAAAAATAGGAATCCAACATTTCCAGAAGACAATCTTTTCTCCGAAATCACCACAGCGCACGATAAACAAGGATGATCACATCATCTCTCGCACAAAGAACATACTACTATGTGCTGTCATTTATGCAGCTAATTAAGAGCATAAAATCTAGGGTTGTCATATTGGACTTCTTAAGAACAAATTTAGGAAATTTGGTCTTTCTTCGAATCACTTGGCCTTAGAAATTTTTATTTGATTTTAACTTCATTTTTGGCCACATTTTGGTTTTATATTCGTTTAAGACTTTTAAGACCTTTTTTTTTATTAGAACTAGCTGGCGTTGCTCGGAATAAAAATATTTCCAAGTCCAAGTACTTATAACACTTTCAATTTGATAAAAGTGTTTTTCGCGGAAGCGTCTTTCGTTGATTTTCGTTAATCAACTGAACCTTTGGACCAGCATTGAAACATCCTTTTTCTTTTTCTCTCCTTAGTTTGAACCACCTGGGAAGAATCTCGTCTTAAAGTGGCATAAAAATAATTGTTGTCTAATAAATATTTCAGAAGTTATTGGCAAAAAACGTCTAAGCATTAGGCTAAACAGTGGCTAATTTTCGTTGTTTAATTAAATATCTTAAGAACTAATTAACTCTGAAAGTTGAAAATTGAACCGTTGACCTAGAAATGTGCTCTGGAATGTCGAGTGCAAATTTCATGTTTCTACCGTTTATCGTTTAGAAGGAGTTCTTGTGACCGACAGACAGACAGACAGACCGACAGATACATGTATTTTCTGCTTTATATTATAGATTATCATTCAGTGAACTGTATTCCATAGAAAGATGCCGAATAATATAAATAAGGTTGCAAATGCTAACATATAATCCAACCCAGAGTTCTATCAGTCGATTATCATTTTTATTGAGTTCCTCCGATGAAGATAAATTTATAAATAACTAGCTGATATACCCGGCGTAGCTCGGGATAAAAAATATTTTCCAGTTCAAGTACTTATAACACTTTCCGCGGGAGCGTCTTTCGTTAATTTTCGTTAATGAACTGACCCTTTGAACCATCAGCGAAACACTCTTCTTCTTTTTCTCTCCTCAGTTTGAACCACCTGGCAAGAATCTCGTAGTCCTTCGTATTCCATTTTTCCCCTCCCCATCATTGCTACGGCAACAGCAGAAACTCTTTCATATCTTGTATTTTGACGTAGACTTACGTCTCTTCATAGTGGTCTAATGGTGTAAAATTTGGTGCGGGAAAGGAAAAAAATTATGACGCTTTTCGTGATATTTTTAAAAGCTTATAGTTCCGTAACCAAATAACATAGATAGTTTTAGTTTCATTTAACAGAGGAAGGTTGATATTGAAGATTGCAAAAATAATTTTAGAATTTGGAATTACGGTGTAGTCACAGTCGAGCTTCAAAGTTGGTGAAAATCACTGAAAATTTAATGGCGTCACAGCGACCGACGCGCGCGCATGCAGACTATCCAATTACATTTGGCAATTTATTCATTGATTTTAAGTTCAAGCGAAATATTACTCAAAAATTGTTGAATTACGTCGAAATTTCGTGGTAAAGTTAAACGCTTATAGCTCCTCAACCAAATACCATAGAGAGTTGATTTTAGATTCATGTAACAGAGAAAGGTAGACATTGAAGAGTGCAAAAAGAATTTTAGAATTTGTGATTATGGTTTAGTCACAGTCGATTTGCAAAATTGGTGAAAATCACGAAGAATTTTGATGACGTCACAGCGACCGACGCGCGCGAACGCATCGGTTGTGAGCGGTATATTAACTGGATTTTAACAGATCAATAATTAATTCATTTCAGATTAATTAATTCATTCAGATTAACTCATTTAACAGAGGAAGGTCGTAGAGTATAGGTCAAAGTCACATAGAGCTACTTTAGTCATAGTTGAGTAATCGATTAATTAACTGCCCTTAATTAATTATTATTAACAATTGTTGATTTAATTGAGCTGTCCTTTCCAACAATTTAATTGAGTTGAGTTGGATATAGTTTCATTTAACTGAGGAAGGTCATAGAGCATAGGTCATAGGTCAAAGTCACATAGAGCTACTTTAGTCACATAGGACAACTTTAGACACAGAAAGTCACAGTTGAGTAAGGTAAGTAAGTCTATGCCCCTCAAACCCAGCGGCCGTTTCGCAGAGACAGCCTCCCATCGATTTTTTTTGCCATTATCCGCACAACAATTCTCTTATCTTTAGTGTTTTTGTCACTGACCGGAAAAAACCCCTCATATTGTCCTATCTTTTTCACCGTAGGCCCTCTCCCTCCGGTAGGAAGTGGGATCAACGATCTTGAAGGATTTTACACACTCATTATGATCATTATAAAATTTGTAAAATTCAATGAAGCACCGCGGAAAGAGAGTAATTAAAATCATTGTGTTGTGGTGCAAACATACTGAAACAGGTATATGCTACGAAATAAAAGCTAAATAAAATTTCTGCCTTTCTGTTCATATTCAAAGAAAACAATATTTTTATCATAACTTTCACAATGGTAAAAATACCGGAATAAAGGATTTGATAAAACGATCAATGGTGTGAATTTTATTACAATAACAGAAAGCATTGTTACAAATTGTGTATGAAATAAATTTGAAATGTTTATTAAATTAAGAAAAAGAACGAATAAAATTTAAATTGAAATCATTAAAAAGATAATTTTCTGCTCTTTAAGATGGTATGTAAATAATCTACGTACAATATATTTTTTCTGAAATTATTGACGAAACACTGAGATAAAACGCCGAAACTTGGCTTAGTTTTCGTTATTTAATTTAATATCTTAGGAAGTAATTTTTTAAAGTTCGAAAAATTAGAATTAATCTAAGAACGGACCCCAGAATGGCACGTGGAAATTTCATGTCAAGACTATTCTCCATTTAGGAGGAGTTCTTGTGACAGATAGACCGTTAGAACATCTTTTTTTCCCCATTCCTTTTTCGTCTTCCTACGATAGGAACCGGACTAACAGACACACTCATTAGGATCAGTTAAAAATTTGTGAAAATTAAACAAAACATCGAGAGAACAATTCACTAACGTCATTGGATAACTGTGTAACCGTATTAAAAGCTGTCAATGATACGACTACCGGAAACCGGAAGCGAAAAGTCCACTTTGTTGTTTATGCTCAAAGAAAACAATTTTCTTATCTTAAATTTAGCACTGGCAAAAGCCCGCGCGCGAAACAGTAATTTGGCTTGAATTTATTTCTATAAGAATAAAAATTATGGTTAGAAATTGCGTTCAAAATATATTTTTAAACCTTAATAACAATCAGAGAACACACTTTATCGCAATGTAATTAATATCATTAAAAAGATAATTTTCTGCTCTTTAAAATTGCATAAAAATAATTGTTGTCTAATAAATATTTCCGAAGTTATTGGCAAAAACCGTCTAGGCATTAGGCTTAAAAGCGGCTAATTTTCGTTAGTTAATTAAATATCTTAAGAACTAATTAACTCTGAAAGTTGAAAGTAGCACCGTTGACCTAGAAACGTTCTCTAGAATGTCATGTGCAAATTTCATGTCGCTACAGTTCACCGTTTAGGAGGAGTTCTTGTGACCGACAGACGGACGGATACATGTATTTTCTGCTTTATATTATAGACTAGCTGATATGCCCGGCGTAGCTCGGGATAAAAAATATTTTCAAGTCCATATATTTTCAAGTACTTATAACACTTTCAATTTACTAAAAGTGTTTTACGCGGAAGCGTCTTTCGTTGATTTTCGTTGAGCAACTGACCTTTTGGACCAGCAGTGAAACACCCTTCTTCTTTTTCTCTCCTTAGTTTGAACCACCTGGCAAGAATCTCGTAGTCCTTCGTACTCCATTTTCCCCTCCCCATCATTGCTACGGCAACAGCAGAAACTCTTTCATATCTTGTATTTTGACGTAGACTTACGTCTCTTCATAGTGGTCTAATGATATGTCGGGAAAGGAAAAAATTATGACGCTTTTCGTGATATTGTTAAGCGCTTATAGCTCCGCAACCAAATAACATAGATAGTTTTAGTTTCATTTAACAGAGGAAGGTTGACATTGAAGATTGCAAAAATAATTTTAGAATTTGGAATTACGGTTTAGTCACAGTCGAGCTTCAAAGTTGGTGAAAATCACTAAAAATTTTGATGACGTCACAGGGACCGACGCGCGTGCATGCAGACTATCCAATTACATTTGGCAATTTATTCATCGATCTCAAGTTCACGCGAAATATTACTCAAGAATTGTTGAATTATGTCGAATTTCGTGGTAAAGTTAAACGCTTGTAGCTCCGCAACCAAATAACAGAGAGTTTTAGTTTCATTTAACAGAGAAAGGTAAACATGGAAGATCGGAAAAATAACTTAAGAATTTGTAACTATGGTTTAGTCACAGTCGATTTGAAAAATTGGTGAAAATCATGAAGAATTTTGATGACGTCACAGCGACCGGCGAGCGCGAACACATTGGTTGTGAACGGTATATTAACTGGATTTTAATAGATCAATAATTAATTTATTTCAGATTAATTCATTTAACAGAGAAAGTTTCAAAGAGCATAGGTCATAGGTCAAAGTCACATAGAGCTACTTTAGTCACAGTTGAGTAATCGATTAATTAACTGTCCTTAATTAATTATTATTAACAATTGTTGATTTCATTGAGCTGTACTTTCCATCGATTTAATTGAGTTGATTTGGATTTAGTTTCATTTAACTGAGAAAGGTCATAGAGCATAGGTCAAATTCACATAGAGCTACTTTAGTCACAGTTGAGTAAGGTAAGTAAGTCTACGCCTCTCAATCCCAGCGGTCGTTTCGCAGAGAGAGCCTCCGGTCGATTTTTTTTTTGCCATTATCCGGTCTTATTCTCTCATCTTTAGTGTTTTTGTCACTGACCGGAAAAAAACCTCATATTGTTCTTTCTTTTTCACCTTAGGCCCTCTCCCTCCGGTAGGAAGTGGGATCAACAATCTTGAAGGATTTTACACACTCATGATCATTATAAAATTTGTAATATTAAATGAAGCACCGCGGAAAGAGTAATTAACATCATTGTGTTGTGGGGAAAACATACTGATACAGATATATGCTACGAAATAAAAGCTAAATAAAATTACTGCCATTCTGTTAATATTCAAAGAAAACAATATTTTTACCATAACTTTCACAATGGTAAAAATACCAGAATGAAGGATTTGATAAAACGATAAATGGTTTGAATTTTATTACAATAACAGAAAGCATTGTTACAAATTGTGTATGAAATTAATTTGAAATGTTTATTAAATTAAGAAAAAGAACGAATAAAATTTAATTTGAAATCATTAAAAGGATAATTTTCTGCTCTTTAAGATGGTAGTAAATCTACGTGCAATATATTTTTTCTGAAATTGTTGACGAAACACTGAGATAAAACGCCGAAACTTGGCTTAGTTTTCGTTATTTAATTTAAAATCTTAGGAAGAAACTTTTTAAAGTTTGAAAAAGTAGAATTAATCTAAGAACGTACCCCATAATGGCACGTGGAAATTTCATGTCAAGTCTATTCTCCGTTTAGGAGGAGTTCTTGTGACCGACAGACGGACGGATACATGTATTTTCTGCTTTATATTATAGATGATAATGAGGAAATAATTTCGGAAAAGTGTCTCCAAAATAAATAACTTATTTTTTCCCATAATTTAAATGAACTTACCACTTCACAGAAAGCAAAGCAATAAATACGGTGCTTTTCAACAAACTTTTCTTTAGTTTTCTTACAAATATTTTGCTGTTTACAGTTTTATCAAAATTGTTGGAAAAGGATCAAAAACACGGACACTTTAGAAATTAAACAAAACTTGGTAATTAAGGGGAAACTCATAAGTTCTCACTTTAAATATAAGATAGTTTAAACGCATATTGTCAGAGATATCATTACGTTGCATTAAAAAGTGCATGATGTTGCATAACTTTACAGGATTCGTTTTTGGCACGGTCTACAGGGGCATTGCACGCGTGGATTTTTAAAAAAGGGAACATTTGTTAAATAATGAATTATTTTCAAGACAGTTCATTTTTAACTAACAACTATCGTTAAACAGCAGTTAATTAGCTATTATTCTTTTATGTGAATAATTACAAGATTTAATTAATGAATTTTTCATTGATCATATTTAATAATAATAATTTAATCAAGAGATATTTTAAAATATACAATGAGAATTTTCATTTCAATATTTAGATGTTTCTTTTTTAATGATTTTGCATTTTAATAGTTCTTTTTTCATGTGTCTAGAATTTCATTTATTTCTTTGAATCTGAATATTTTACAAAAAAAAGAATTCTAAGCATTGTAATTTATGCAAACAGTAATGATTTGTTTCCTTCCCTTTCTGAAAGATACATGTTATTATTAGCTAAAAGTATTTTTTTAAATCTATCATCTATCAAGAACTATACATAATATCAAATTAAAGAAAGCTAAGAAATGAACGGGAATCATATTCTGTTAGGAAATTTCAACTAACCCTTAAGATTTTGTTTCAAGTTGCAATTAACATTATGCTCTTCTTTGTTTTTTATAGCTCTATATCCTAAAAATGATTTTAAAAAATAAATAAAGTTACATTTGTGTATTAAATATATTTAATGAGAGGTTTTTTATACATAACCGTACAGCTAAAGCCAAAACAATTCTTTATGCACGGTTAACAGTTTATTGTTTAGGGTTTTTGTTTATTCAATAACTTTTAAATAAGATGTCTCATTACAACCCAGAGCATAAATCACCATACAATAAACCCGAATTATTGCTACAGTACTTGGAAGATGGATATATATGTAGTAACAAGCATTGTTTTATCAACAATTTTCCTAATTTTGGCTTATTTTTCACGATTTGATAAACAAAAATTAAACTTTTCTTATTTATAATATTTAATAGCATATACTACACCATTAAGTTTAGTTTTTATTCTGAAACGGGTATACAATTCTATAATAATATGTTGAATTCTTTAATTTTTTGCATATCAGAACCCTAACTTTGGACAAGAAAATAAGACATATCAGAAAACTGAAGTTTGACGTATGGAAGTATTATTTAACTTTTATTACGAATTGGTCATCTTCCAACATATAAATGCAAGAACAATTCCGATACTGTACTAAAAATTTATAGAGAAATGTAAACGCAAAGTCAATAAAAAGTACAAAAACATATATTTCGGGTTTCGAATCTTTCGGAAACATAAACCACCGAAATTGAATTTCAATAGCCCAGGACTTCCGCATGAAACGTCATTTCTTTACAAACAGCTTTGTTAGCATTCGTACGACGTTGGTTACTGATCAATAAAAATTTCTCTCTCAGTGTAGCTGCTTGATATACCAGATACTAAATCCATCAAACAAGCAATATTGAAAAGTCCCTTTTGGGATACAAACTACCTAATCGATTTGTGAATGCATCATACGTTGGCAAGGAAATATGACGCATTATTTCGTATAGTCGATTCTAAAGAAATGTAAGCATGATTTGCATGCACGAGACAGACAAAATGGTGAATTTTCAATGCAAATAGAGAATGCATTAAAAATAAACCACATTTTTGGACTGCTTTTTCTACTCTCTTGTGGCTGTCTGAAGCAAGTCTGAGTTTAAGCATTCAAAGCACGATTTAGGAATCCGAGGGAAACTAATTTTTCGCACCCGGATATTATGATTCGTTAGGAATTTTCTCTTTTAGTTTTAAATTACTGAAATTCTCTAATTTGCTGCATTATTTATGCAAATTAGTTTTAAGATTCTCAAAGTTCAGAAGAAGGTTTATCGTATTTCTCTCATAACAAACTTGATAGATCACCGTGCATTGAAAAATAAGCTTATCGTTAATTAGTTTCCAAATTATGTTTTTAATATAATGTAATTAAGAATTATTTCTCGATGGGTAGTAATTTAGATCTAATTTAATTTTTCCTTCGTTGCTGTTAAAGATTTCATTGATCGTTGAGTGTAACGTGATGTCTGTGATATTTTCATAGTTGTTTTGATTTTATCTCAAAATGTGTTAATGAAGTCTTTTAACATAAGGTAATTAATTTTAATCTGATATTTAAAACAGTAAATTCATTTATTTGGTTACATTGAAAGACTAATGAAGGGAACATTAATGGACAAGAAATAAAAAAACAGATAATGTGATGTATAGTAGGTGATCAATTAATTAACAATTCGAACTACAAATAAATCAATCAAAGGAAATATCCGCAAAAGCATTTTATTAAAGGACAAAGAAAATCTCACCGAACACATACACACAAGAAGCAACGTTCAGTGTAAAATATATTGATAAAGCATGTGTTTAAAATTCATAGAACAGGTAGCTTTAGACGTGAAGTTTTTTTCTCTGCAATAAATTTTGTAATAAAGAGATTTTTTTAGTTCCAGCTTTTTCAGAATATATATAATTATGAGTTCACAATTTTTTTTTTGGAGTTTTCATCGAACGCAATATTTTTATATAACATTTAGATTTAGATTAAGTTGGATTGTATAATTCGCTTTTTATTAAATAACAAGTGCACTCTGAAAAAAGCTGCGCTGTTGTTTAAAAAGATTGACTGATTAGTTTTGATCGTAACTCCTCAAAAAAATCTAAACTACCATAAATTTAGAAGCATAAGTCACACATACATTTTCCTGATGTTGATTTAATATCAAGATTTATTATAATAATATCAAAGACATCTAGAGAACTCCAGTAGGACTAACAGATTACAAGATATCGTGTAATCACTTGTTCTACTTAAGAATGTTGTAGGTCAAAGTATTGTCCATTGGGCAAAAAAGAATGTCTCTCCACGATTATGTTAAATTTGAATAATTATTTTTATTTTCCAAAATAATTTCTCCTGTGAAAAAAACATTTCTTAGTATAATGGAATTAACAATTCAGAACATATTTATGCTAAAAATTTTCCAGCTTTTTACATTCTACAGTATCAGTTTAAGAAATTGAAGAACAAAAATGAAATTGAAAGTTAATTGCAACTTCCTTTTTTAAGTCCTATAAAACCACACTGAGGTGGAATTTGAATGCAAAATTTTTTTTATAATCTTTATATGCCAATCTAGAAAAAAATGAGAGAAGATGATAATCTTTAAATTCAGTAAATTGGAAGTTTTTTAATCAATTTGGGAATTAATAGTTTAGATATGTGTCAATGCAATTTTCAGTGCAAAAATTCGTGGATATTGTTAATAGATAGATGTCACGTGTTCAGTGCATTATAAATTACAACAATGAAGAACCAATGGTAAAAGGTGCAATTGAAAACCAGAGATGCTGGATCAAAGCTTATGTTTCACTTTTTTTATAAGAGCAGACTATTGTTTGATGCTTATTTTTTGCAAAGATACATTTTTGAGCTGTGTGATGTCACAAAATGTGACTAACAATAAAATTAGATATGGAATTTTTATAACAGTTTTTAAAAGCTTTCTCATAACTGGATACTAAGAAAACTAATGAAAAGGTTTGCATAAATTGAAGCAGCGATGGAATTCATATAATTTTTTCCTAAATTTTTACAAAACGTATGTTATACTCAATGGCTTTTGAAAGTAAAATTAATTATTTTATTATTATACTAAGTGATATACCCGGCGTTGCTCGGAATAAAAATATTTTCTAGTCTACGTACTTATAATATTTTAAGCTTGATAAAACATTTATCGCATCAGAGTCTTTCGGTTTTCGTTCGTCCACTCCCGTGTTATCGGATCCTCTCGTCCAGCAGTTCAAACCATCTATTCTTTTTGTCTCCGGCCTTTGACCCACCTGACGCGAATTAGCAATCCTTGATACTATATTTTTCTTCCTCGTCTTTACTACGGCCACAGCAGAAGCTCCTCCACATCGTGGATTTTATTGCATTTTCCGAAATACCATTCTCTTCTTTTCTGTGTCTGTGTGCCCGATCAGTAAAACGCAGCAGAGAGTTCCTTCGATTTCTCCTTAGGTTCTCTCCCTTCGGTATTAACCGGACTCAATAACCTTAAATGAATTTACACGCTCATTGGGATCAATTAAAAATTTGCAAAAATTAAATGAAGCATCGCATAGAAAGAGTAAATAACTGACGTCATTGGATTACTGCGCATACAAATTGAAAGATGTACAACACGCTACGAGATAAAAGCTGAAGTAAAAATTCTGCCTTTCTGTAAACATTCAACGACAGCAATATTTTTATCATAACTTGAACAGAGGAAAAAACATGGGAATGAAGGATTTGATAAAACAATAAATTGGTTTAAATTTAAGGTATCCGACTGTGTTCGGAAACATTTTTTTGAAAAATGACTTATATGTATTTTTTAATGTTAATTTTCAACTGCATATGTTTTAAAACTATGAAAATATTGTAAAATTAGGCTTTCAAAATAATATTGTTTAAAAAAAATGAGAAATTTGAAGAAAATTGAGTAAAATATTTGACTTACGCTAACAGCCATAGACAAAATCATATTCAAAATTTATATAAATCCTTGTAGAAGTGCAATTTCATGACAGTTAGGTGTGTTATGCTCTAAAATATTTCCTTTACTTCAAAAGAGTTTTGAGATATAGCTGAACATAGTTACTAAACTGGTAATTTTTCATAAAAAATGCTTTTCGTTTATACTTAAGCACTTCAAAATAATACTTGATTTATAAATTGACCTTAGTTTTTAGAGGAAAACATCAAACATATTACAGAAAACAATCTCAGAAAATTTCATATCAATACTTGAATAACTGTTCGAGAAATCATTGTTACGGTCCACAGTTTTTCTCAAAAATATCATTTATCAGAAAACACATTTAAAGTTTTCATGCAACAGAAAATAATGCTTACAGTTCGGTAATAAAACAGCTGTAACTCCATTTGTAATTCACGTAGAGTAAAAAGTGAGACAGTTTTAGAAAGCTGATTAAGCAGGCTGCAAAATTAAGTCATAAATTATTTTTTGATAATTTCATCAAAAACGACGATTTTAAACCAGTCGGATACCTTAATTACAATAATAGAAAATATTGTTACAGATTCTGTTTGAAATGAATTTCGAAATCTTTATTAAAATTGGAGGAAAAGAACGTATGCCAGTCACATTCAGATCAGTAAAAAGAAAATTTTCTGCTCTTTAAAATGGTATATAAATTATCTTCGTGGAATACATATTTCAGTTATTGGCGAAAAACTGAGAAAAAAGCGCCGAATTGGCATAATTTTTGTTACTTAATTAAATATTTTAAGAAATAGTATTTTTCCTAGTTCCTCTCCTTTTGCAAAGAACCCGACTAAGTAACCTTGAAAGACTTAACATGCTCATAAGGATCATTTAAATTTTTTAGAAAATTAATCAAAAGATCTCATAGAAAGAGTAATTAATCCAATTGCACAGTAACTGGATTACTGTGCAACTATATTAAAAGAATATGACATAATACCGGAAATGAAAGTCTGCATTTGAAATAAAAATGTCCAAAGAAAACAATATTTTTATATTAACTTTTAATAGTGGCAAATACACATGAATGGAAGATTCGATAAACAGTAAATTGGCTTGAATTTAATTTTATAAGAATAGAAAGTATTGTTAAAAATTGTGTTAAAATTAAATTTTGAAACTTTAATTAGTATTAGAGAAGAAAACTGCACGTAATGAAATAGCTATCATTAAAAATATAATATTTTGCTCTTTAAGATGGCATAAAAATAATTTTCTAGCGATAAATATTTCATAAGTTATTGGCGAAAACAGCCTAAGCATTTGGCTCATCAACGGCTAATTTTCGTTATTTAATTAAATATCTTAAGAACTAATTAATTCTGAAAGCTGAAAATAGCAAAGTTGACCTAGAAATGTACTCTAGAATGTCGTGTTTTTCTGATAGACAGACACATGTATTTTCTGTTTTCTATTATTGATGAAGTAATTATTTTGAACTGTATTTTAGACAAGCAAGTTCCAAATAAAATTTGTTGAAATAATGTAAAATGCATTAAGAGAACTGCCATTATTTTCAAAATTTCCAGACAGTTCTTTTCTTTTATATCAATTTATAAATTCACTTAATAAAAACTATTTTCCCTGAAATAAAATAGTTTTTCATCTAAATTTAATTAGATGAAAAGAGTAAATTAATTAAAACTGTGGTAGAAGCACGATTTCGCAGACGACAATATTACATTTCATTCTCATAGGAATATGTTGCAAAATATCAAATTAATAAAAAAATAACTACCTAATACTTTGAAATGTAACTCAAATTTTTAAATAGATTTGTGTTTTTAACCATTCTTGTAGTAGACTTAAATAAATTTAACCGAATAGTAATTTGAATAATTGAATTATGCAATGTTGAATAATTTGAATATTTACAAAGAAAAGAATAAAAGTAGACGCTTATTTATGTGAAATTTAATGGAAAATATTTGTAACCTTTGGTGTGTGTGTCTGCATCTGTGTGTGTGTTTCTGGATCAATGTGTGTTTCTGTATCCGTGTGTGTGTTTCTGTATCTGTGTGTGTGTTTCTGTATCTGTGTGTGTGTGTGTTTCTTTATATGTGTATGTCTGTGTCTGTGTGACAGAGAAAGAGAGGGAGGGAAAGAGAAGCATACGACTAACTTTTGATTCTAGAAAGATACTTCATAAAAACGTTTCATTTTTTTGATGATACATAATTTGTAATTCATTTAATGGATAAAATCACCATCACAGTTCTTTTAATTATAAATAAAGTCCTTAAAGTCGTACCTAACTAATGGTCATTAAGTTTTATACATGAAACTGTGTAATCATTCAGAAAATGTAGCATTACTCTTCAGCCATCCAAGAAATCACCATGCAACCTACAAGGTGTTATTGGGAGTGTGATGCACAATATGAATCATTCAGAGTCGTAAACTGAGCCATAAAATAAATAAGTAACCCTATGAAAATAACAGACACGATGTGGAAATCGTTATTAACAATGCCGGGAAAAGTACGAAGGTTTACGACTATTTCGAGTAAGTTCAAACCAACCATACTCTTTATTGCTCATATGTTGATGTTTCTGAATCAACACAGTAAACCTCGAAAGCTTGTTAAGCATTTTTCAAACAGAAAATAGATCAAATGCGAGGCATGTTTTTAAGTAAGTACCGTTTTGAATTCGGCCGCTGCAGCACTGCGTTTCGCGCATGTGTGTTGAGTATCTGCATCTGTTGGCTAGCCACAGGCACCATTACGGAAGAATTCTCCCGTATTTAAATCTGTTTGTGAGTATTTAAAATACCTCACTCAATTGAAAATTCCGGCCGACAGTGAAATAGGCTCTGTCATTCGGGTTTTTTTAATAAAAAATATGTGAAATTCATCGGCAGATCAATGAAGTGCACGGAAAAAACATTATGAGCGAAAGAATGGTAAAAAAAATGGGTTAGAACATTTAAAGATGGCCGCACGAATGTGCATGATAAGGAAAGAAGCAGGTTACCCTCTGTCATTACTGAAGACTTGGTGCAGAAAGTTGATGGAAAAGTTCGAGATCACAGACACTTTACGATTTCATCTTTATCTAACGAGCTTGCTCAATTTCAAGAAGTGTTCTTTCTGGAATTGTGACGGGACACTTAAATTATCGTAAGTTGTGCTCACTACTACTTAGCGGCATTCAATGGAATTCAAAAGCTGGTTGTAGGAAATGACAAATGAGTAAATAATGATGGGAATCTTGCTGAAAAGTAGATTACAGGCATTCATGTAAAAACAAAATTGATAAAAAGTACACTTTTATGTTTTTAATTTCAAAACGGTACTTATAATGATTTCCTTCAGCATCCATGAATCCATAGCATCGAAACATTATTCGATAGCATGCGTTCGCGCATATTTAAAGCTTTCATGGTAAAAGTACAAGTAACAAATCATGCCTATAATCTTAGGATTGCGTTTCTTTATTTTAAACTCAATTATTTCTCATTATTTCATGCATACCTGATTTCGATATCAAATTTTTATGTATGTGTAAAAAGTCAATCTATTTTAACTAATAAGTCATATCCCTCAGAGTTCTTTACAATTTTCGGTACTGAAAATTGTTTAGCGCCATTCACCAACCTGTGATAATATTTTTGACTGCCTTTTGATAAATATGAAAAAAACTTTCAACCTTTTTGAAACACAACCTTATAAAATATATTTTTTCCTATGAAATCTGATATTATTAATCACTAAAGAGATTCATGGATAACAACATAATAGTGGCAAGTAGAGATTCAAATAAGGTGTGCCCAAATGAAAAGGAGGCCTTAGCTGTATCAAATCCCACTGAGTTAATGTGCTAGCCAATAGACGGCGTGGTGGTATTCCCAGTTGCACCTTCGGAGTTAACGGCTTCGCATCAATATCCTAATTTCTGGAGAGTTGTTTCCGCAGTTCGTTGCATGATGGATTCCTCCAGATCAGCACAAAGAGCAGTTAGCCAATTCTTCGCGCAGAAGGGGAGCATGCTTCACAAATTTATCGCAGGATGAAAGAGATGTACGAAGAGTAGTGTCTCGCACTGTACACCATATTTCGGTCGTGTCAGCGTTATGAGGCGGGACGCGTAAACATCAAGGACTTGCCACGCCCTGGGCTGGCGCACGTTATGACCAACAGTGCCACGATTTCGGCTGTGGATGAGCTCATATGACAGAATCGTCGGATCACCACACGTGAAATTGTTGTTGAACTATCCGTAAGCAAAGGAACTGTGCATCACATAATCCACAAAAAGCTTGGTTATGGCAAAGTCTGCGTACAGTGGGTAGAATCAGAAGACGTCGAGAATGGGTGTTTGCCTGACTCCGGAGTTTCTATACTGAAGCCATCCACTCCCTTCCTACGCGCTGGAGTCAGTGTATCGATGTCAATGGCGATTATTTATAGTTGTACTGATCCACATGAACCGTAATTAGAATATTGATATTAAAATTTCTTTACATATAACTGTAGTCTCCTTTTTATTTGGGCACACCTTAAAACTGCACGCTGTCAGTGCCAATTCACTTTCATTTTCCTCATGCAATATATGCATTGGATTCTAGCATTAAGTGGGCGCGACGCATGTAACGTCCAGAAGCATGTTAGCTGAATTAAAGCAAGGCGAGGAAAAATTTCTTTACATATAACTGTAGTCTCCTTTTCATTTCGGCATATTTTATAGATAAAATTATAATATTTTGAATCAACTGTTTCAAAGAAGACTAATCAAAAAGTAATGTGATTCCATTAAATAACCGCTATTCCAATGGGACTAAATGGAGGACGCTTTCCTGTTTTACTCAAATATCGAAACTATAAAAGCATATAATTAATCAAAATAGTCTTGTGTAAAAACATGGACTTCTTCAGTTTACTTTTCTTTCTACTTTAGAGAACTTCCTCAGTAAGCTAAGTTTCAGGTGATATCTTTGCAATTTAATAAACCAGAATAAATTAATGGCTTTCATAACAAATAATTCTATTACTATATTAAATTTCCTTCCACCTGTTCTACATCTATCCGATTCTTTCACTTTCATGTATATTTTTTATTCTCTTCCTACCATTAAATCTTTTGTTCACTTAAATTACTCAAACTATTTTTTTAAAAAACAAATTCTAAAATATTTACGGTCAGGAAGCATTTTTCAGCTCTTATGACGTAGAATTATGAAATAAAACCTTTAAGTAATCTATTTTCATCTAAATATTTTATTTGTGTTTAATAATTTCAAATAATGTTTGAGAATGCTTTACCTATAAACTATCTGAGAAGCTCAAAGATTAAGAATGCAGTAACTCTAGGACTCATGCTCTATTTTTATCCAAATATTTATTTCTTAATTATGAGAAAATGTTCGCATTGAATATTTATTTGTTACATTAAAAAAATTTGCACATGTTCATGTAAACTTTCGTTTCCAATGTTGCTTTTGTTGTTTACAAGTTTCCATAATAATTATAAAGACTAGCCGCTCCCGGCACACTCGAATTCGTGGCCAGCAACCACTTTGCTCAGCACTGTCCCTTCCACCTCGCTGCTTCGAGACTCTCGGCCACTACTTTTTCAGTTCAGTTTTAAACACTGCATGAAGAACAGTGGAACAGACTATAGAACCCTAGAAGATTTCATATTCTTTATAGACAACAGATTCCTTTAAAATTATGAAATCTTTCAATAAACCCAATCGAGTTGTATTTTTTTGTACAACTTTCTCCCGAATTTCTGCGTCAAAGCCTTCAGGTTCATGAATACAGAATGATATCGCCATAAATAAACAATTTCCATCACCTACAATGGGTATTTTATAATATTTTTGAACCGCCATTTTGATGGAACTGTAGAGGTTAGTCATGAAAATAAAAAGCCATCTCAAAATTAAAATGTTTATTCCAAAAACAGCTTCATATTACATGCAATATATACAAGATTCCATAATAATTATAAAGATGAATTATGAACTATATCAACAACTCAAGAATAGAAAATAATAAAAATTTAAAATATAAAATATTAAATAATAAAAAAGATTTCAGAAAACACGCTTTTATTAATACTCTTAAAAGTAAGAAATTTTTTTTATCTAGAAGCCGCGGGTCAAAACATAAACGTTAAAGCGTTAGGTGCTGAAATCCATATAAAAAGGAAATTAAGCTATAATTAATATCAAAAGAAAGACAATTTCTCAACATTCATGAAAAAATTTAAATGTGATTATAATTCCAATATCCTTAGAGCATTTTATAAGTGCCTCACGCTTTTACATTTTTGTTTGGATGGGGAAAAATGACTTCCTACTTTTAAGTACACTAATAAAAACGCTTTTTTTGTAAACTATTTTTAATTTTAATTATAGCGTTATCGTTCTTCAGTTATGTGGATCGTCGGTGGATGGTTGAAAATTTTAAAGTGCTTTTTGGGACAAATTTTAAAATAAAGTTGAATGAAGAATAGGTTCAATTTATGAAGCAGTTAGTAAAACATTATAACCAACAATTTTCTTTTACCTGTAAATTAATTGAAAAAAAAATTTCGTTCAAGAAGGTTAAATGTGGATTTTTCCAAATAAGATTCTCCCTCTACGAAAATGAGGGCCTTGGATCCCTAGAGGTAAGGTCTCGGCTTCGGGGCCGGAGGTTTCTATGTTCGAAACCCGATTCGCCGATGCACTTTAAACTTGAGTCGTGGGCTAAATGCTTACCCGATGGCGTGACGCGGAAACATGGAGAGGGGCAGTGCCAGCTCAGGTTTCATGCTCTTCCTCTGACCGGAGTTTAAGATTACGAGGTCCGCTCTGAAATAGTCTCCTAATGTTGCTTCGATACCGTTCAAATACCGTTTACCGTGGGTGTTTTCGTTCGGCTTTTACAGAGCGCATTACTTGTACTACATCTTAGTGAAATTATAAATAAAAATAATAAGCATGCATAGAAACGGTGATTTGAACGAAAAAAGACTTAACGTTCAATAAAAAATCTGCAAAAGTCATTTTAGATAATAGCATAGCGCCACCTATTGACGAAATTTTAACTAAAGGCATTTATTTTAACATCTCGAACTTCTTATTAAAGCCTATTATTCTTTCTTAATGAGGCAATGTATCTCATCTCGAACGTCTGTATAGCATCATCTCGAGATCAAAGGTAAAAATGTATGTGTTGTTATTTATATATAATTGAGGTTATCTAATACAAGCAAGTAGTATTTTTACCACATTTCTAATTATGTAAGTATTAAGCAATTTCCCCAAAAAGTAAGAAGGCGTGATTTATTTTTTGAACTTCCTCCGGGAAGCCACCTCAAATTCGAAGATGAGAAGTTGGCAGAATAAGTATGCAGATTCTCGGTTTCCCTAGAGGCGCAATAATGGTATCGAGGATGCTTAACGGTCCTATTGCCTATGACGGGCTGTACTTCCTTCTGAGAGTTCAGCCTCAGAGACACTCCTGATGGGATATGATTGCGTGCTTCACAGTTCCCATATTATTATTTGCTACGATCCAAGCATCCAGTCTTAACCATGCTTCTCCTGACGAAGAAGACTGCTTGTGATTAGCATTTTGAACATCGTTTTATAACATAACGCTAACTCCAAGGCGGTTTTTACGAAGTAACTATAATTAATATGTTTTTATACAAAAA